>JAPZAG010003435.1:0-10608 GCA_027475135.1 Bactrocera correcta | reverse complement strand
TTTCTGGTATATATGCATTGAGCAATCGATATCGAAATGCTTCAAGTAACTGGTTTAACATATTTAAATTAATAAACCTTCTTTAACGAACTGAAGTTGGCTTAAGGCCATGGCGGCATAACGGCAGTGCATTTAGAAGAATTCCGTAATCTTATATTTAGGTATAAAGTCGATTTTCTTGTATATACACATTTAGCTATCGATATCGAAGTGCTTCAAATCATTAGTTTAACATATTTAAGTTAATTAACCTTCTTTAACGTATTGAAGTTGATATAACGCCATGGCGGCATAACGACAGTACATTTGGAAGAATTCCTTAGTCTTATATTTATGTAAAAAGTCGATTTTCTTGTATATACACATTTAGCGATCGATACCGATATGCTTCAACTCATTAGTTTAACATATTTATGTTAATAAACCTTCTTTAACGTTCTGTAGTTGGCATACAGCCGCATAACGGCAGTGCATTTAGAAGAATTCCGTTATCTTATATTTAGGTATAAAGTCGATTTTGTTGTATATACATATTTAGCAAACGATATCGAGATGCTTCAACTCATTAGTTTAACATATTTAAGTTAATAAACCTTCTTTAACGAACTGAAGTTGGCATAAAGCTATGGCGGCTTAACGGCAGTGCATGTAGAAGAATTCCGTTATCTTATATTTAGGTATAAAGTCGATTTTCTTGTATTTACACATTTAGCAATCGATATCGAAATGCATCAAATAACTGGTTTAGCATATTTAAGTTAATTAACCTTCTTTATCTTACTGAAGTTTACATAAAGCAATAACGGCATAACGGCAGTATATTTATATGAATTCCGTTATCTAATATTTAGGTATAAAGTCGATTTTGTTGTACATACACATTTAGCAATCGATATCGAAATGCTTCAAATAATTAGTTTAACATATTTAAGTTAGTTAACCTTCTTTACCGTAATGAAGTTGAAATGAAGCTATGGCGGCTTAACGGCAGTGCATGTAGAAGAATTCCGTTATCTTATATTTAGGTATAAAGTCGATTTTCTTGTATTTACACATTTAGCAATCGATATCGAAATGCATCAAATAACTGGTTTAGCATATTTAAGTTAATTAACCTTCTTTATCTTACTGAAGTTTACATAAAGCAATAACGGCATAACGGCAGTGCATTTAGAAGAATTCCGTAATCTTACATTTAGGTATAAAGTCGATATTGTTGTATATACGCATCTAGCAATCGATATCGAAATGTTTTAAATCATTAGTTTAACATATTTAAGTTAATTAACCTTCTTTAACGTATTGAAGTTGAAATGAAGCCATGGTGGCATAACGACAGTGCAGTTAGAAGAATTCCGTAATCTTATATTTAGGTATAAAGTCGATTTTGTTGTATATACACATTAGCAATCGATATCGAGATGGTTCAACTCATTAGTTTAACATATTTAAGTTAATTAACCTTATTTTTCCTACTGAAGTGTACGCAAAGCCATAACGGTATAACGGCAGTGCCTTTGGAAGAATTCCGTAATCATATATTAGGTATAAAGTCGATTTTCTTGTATATACACATTAGCAATCGATATCGAGATGGTTCAACTCATTAGTTTAACATATTTAAGTTAATTAACCTTATTTTTCCTACTGAAGTGTACGCAAAGCCATAACGGTATAACGGCAGTGCCTTTGGAAGAATTCCGTAATCATATATTAGGTATAAAGTCGATTTTCTTGTATATACACATTTAGCTATCGATATCGAAATGCTTCAAATCATTCGTTTAACATATTTAAGTTAATAAACCTTCTTTAACGAACGGAAGTTGGCTTAAAGCCATGGCGGCATAACGGTAGTGCATTTAGAAGAATTCCGTAATCTTATATTTATGTATAAAGACGATTTTCTTGTAAATACACATTTAGCTATCGATAACGAAATGCTTCAAATCATTAGTTTAACATATTTAAGTTAATAAACCTTCTTTAACGAACGGAAGTTGGGTTAAAGCCATGGCGGCATAACGGCTGTGCATTTAGAAGAATTCCGTAATCTTATATTTAGGTATAAAGTCGATTTTCTTGTATTTACACATTTAGCAACCTATATCGAAATGCATCAAATAACTGGTTTAGAATATTTAAGTTAATTAACCTTCTTTATCTTACTGAAGTTTACGTAAAGCAATAACGGCATAATGGCAGTATATTTATATGAATTCCGTAATCTTATATTTAGGTATAAAGTCGATTTTGTTGTACATACACATTTAGCAATCGATATCGAAATGCTTCAAATCATTAGTTTAACATATTTAAGTTAGTTAACCTTCTCTACCGTAATGAAGGTTATATAAAGCCATGGCGGCATAACGACAGTGCATTTAGAAGAATTCCGTAATTTATATTTAGGTATAAAGTCGATTTTGTTGTATATACGCATCTAGCAATCGATATCGACATGTTTCAAATAATTAGTTTAACATATTTAAGTTAATAAACCTTCTTTAACGTATTGAAGTCGATATAAAGCCATGGCGGCATAACGACAGTACATTTAGAAGAATTCCGTAACTTTTATTTAGGAATAAAGTCGATTTTGTTGTATATACGCATTTAGCAATCGATATCGAAATGCTTCAAATCATTAGTTTAACATATTTAAGTTAATTAACCTTCTTTAACGTATTGAAGTTGATATAAAGCCATGGCGGCATAACGACAGTACATTTGGAAGAATTCCGTAGTCTTATATTTAGGTATAAAGTCAATTTTCTGGTATATATGCATTGAGCAATCGATATCGAAATGCTTCAAGTAACTGGTTTAACATATTTAAATTAATAAACCTTCTTTAACGAACTGAAGTTGGCTTAAGGCCATGGCGGCATAACGGCAGTGCATTTAGAAGAATTCCGTAATCTTATATTTAGGTATAAAGTCGATTTTCTTGTATATACACATTTAGCTATCGATATCGAAGTGCTTCAAATCATTAGTTTAACATATTTAAGTTAATTAACCTTCTTTAACGTATTGAAGTTGATATAACGCCATGGCGGCATAACGACAGTACATTTGGAAGAATTCCTTAGTCTTATATTTATGTAAAAAGTCGATTTTCTTGTATATACACATTTAGCGATCGATACCGATATGCTTCAACTCATTAGTTTAACATATTTATGTTAATAAACCTTCTTTAACGTTCTGTAGTTGGCATACAGCCGCATAACGGCAGTGCATTTAGAAGAATTCCGTTATCTTATATTTAGGTATAAAGTCGATTTTGTTGTATATACATATTTAGCAAACGATATCGAGATGCTTCAACTCATTAGTTTAACATATTTAAGTTAATAAACCTTCTTTAACGAACTGAAGTTGGCATAAAGCTATGGCGGCTTAACGGCAGTGCATGTAGAAGAATTCCGTTATCTTATATTTAGGTAAAAAGTCGATTTTCTTGTATTTACACATTTAGCAATCGATATCGAAATGCATCAAATAACGGGTTTAGCATATTTAAGTTAATTAACCTTCTTTATCTTACTGAAGTTTACATAAAGCAATAACGGCATAACGGCAGTATATTTATATGAATTCCGTTATCTAATATTTAGGTATAAAGTCGATTTTGTTGTACATACACATTTAGCAATCGATATCGAAATGCTTCAAATAATTAGTTTAACATATTTAAGTTAGTTAACCTTCTTTACCGTAATGAAGTTGAAATGAAGCTATGGCGGCTTAACGGCAGTGCATGTAGAAGAATTCCGTTATCTTATATTTAGGTATAAAGTCGATTTTCTTGTATTTACACATTTAGCAATCGATATCGAAATGCATCAAATAACTGGTTTAGCATATTTAAGTTAATTAACCTTCTTTATCTTACTGAAGTTTACATAAAGCAATAACGGCATAACGGCAGTGCATTTAGAAGAATTCCGTAATCTTACATTTAGGTATAAAGTCGATTTTGTTGTATATACGCATCTAGCAATCGATATCGAAATGTTTTAAATCATTAGTTTAACATATTTAAGTTAATTAACCTTCTTTAACGTATTGAAGTTGAAATGAAGCCATGGTGGCATAACGACAGTGCAGTTAGAAGAATTCCGTAATCTTATATTTAGGTATAAAGTCGATTTTGTTGTATATACACATTAGCAATCGATATCGAGATGGTTCAACTCATTAGTTTAACATATTTAAGTTAATTAACCTTAATTTTCCTACTGAAGTGTACGCAAAGCCATAACGGTATAACGGCAGTCCCTTTTGGAAGAATTCCGTAATCATATATTAGGTATAAAGTCGATTTTCTTGTATATACACATTAGCAATCGATATCGAGATGGTTCAACTCATTAGTTTAACATATTTAAGTTAATTAACCTTATTTTTCCTACTGAAGTGTACGCAAAGCCATAACGGTATAACGGCAGTGCCTTTGGAAGAATTCCGTAATCATATATTAGGTAAAAGTCGATTTTCTTGTATATACACATTTAGCTATCGATATCGAAATGCTTCAAATCATTCGTTTAACATATTTAAGTTAATAAACCTTCTTTAACGAACGGAAGTTGGCTTAAAGCCATGGCGGCATAACGGTAGTGCATTTAGAAGAATTCCGTAATCTTATATTTATGTATAAAGACGATTTTCTTGTAAATACACATTTAGCTATCGATAACGAAATGCTTCAAATCATTAGTTTAACATATTTAAGTTAATAAACCTTCTTTAACGAACGGAAGTTGGGTTAAAGCCATGGCGGCATAACGGCTGTGCATTTAGAAGAATTCCGTAATCTTATATTTAGGTATAAAGTCGATTTTCTTGTATTTACACATTTAGCAACCTATATCGAAATGCATCAAATAACTGGTTTAGAATATTTAAGTTAATTAACCTTCTTTATCTTACTGAAGTTTACGTAAAGCAATAACGGCATAATGGCAGTATATTTATATGAATTCCGTAATCTTATATTTAGGTATAAAGTCGATTTTGTTGTACATACACATTTAGCAATCGATATCGAAATGCTTCAAATCATTAGTTTAACATATTTAAGTTAGTTAACCTTCTCTACCGTAATGAAGGTTATATAAAGCCATGGCGGCATAACGACAGTGCATTTAGAAGAATTCCGTAATTTATATTTAGGTATAAAGTCGATTTTGTTGTATATACGCATCTAGCAATCGATATCGACATGTTTCAAATAATTAGTTTAACATATTTAAGTTAATAAACCTTCTCTAACGTATTGAAGTCGATATAAAGCCATGGCGGCATAACGACAGTACATTTAGAAGAATTCCGTAACTTTTATTTAGGAATAAAGTCGATTTTGTTGTATATACACATTTAGCAATCGATAGCGAAATGCTTCAAATCATTAGTTTAACACATTTAAGTTAATTAACCTTCTTTAACGTAATGAAGGTGATATAAAGCCATGGCGGCATAACGACAGTGCATGTAGAAGAATTCCGTAATCTTATATTTAGGTATATAGTCGATTTTCTTGTACTTACACATTTAGCAATCGATATCGAAATGCTTCAAATCATTAGTTTAACATATTTAAGTTAGTTAACCTTCTTTAACGTAATGAAGGTGATATAAAGCCATGGCGGCATAACGGCAGTGCATTTAGAAGAATTCCGTTATCGTATATTTATGTATAAAGTCGATTTTCTTGTATATGCACATTTAGCAATCGATATCGAAATGCTTTGAATCATTAGTTTAATATATTTAAGTTAATTAACCTTCTTTATCTTACTGAAGTGTACGTAAAGCCATAACGGTATAACGGCAGTGCATGTAGAAGAAATCCGTAATCTTATATTAGGCATAAAGTCGATTTTCTTGTATATACACATTTAGCAATCGATATCGAAATGCTTCAAATCATTAGTTTAACATATTTAAGTTAATTCACCTTCTTCAACGTATTGAAGTTGATATAAAGCCATGGCGGCATAACGACAGTACATTTGGAAGAATTCCGAAGTCTTATATTTATGCATAAGGTCGATTTTCTTGTATATACACATTTCGCCATCGATATCGAAATGCTGCAGATAACTGGTTTAACATATTTAAGTTAATAAATCTCCTTTATCGAACTGAAGTTGACATAAAGCCATAATTCCGTAGTCTTATATTTACGCCTAAAGTCGATTTTCTTGTATATACACATTTAGCAATCGATATCGAAACGCTTCAAATCATTAGTTTAACATATTTAAGTTAATTAACCTTCTTTAACGAACGGAAGTTGGTATAATGCCATGGCGGCATAACGGCAGTGCATTTAGAAGAATTCCGTAATCTTATATTAGGTATAATGTCGATTTTCTTGTGTATACACATTTAGCTATCGATATCGAAATGCTTCAAATCATTAGTTTAACATATTTAAGTTAATTAACCTTCTTTATCTTACTGAAGTTTACATAAATCCAAAACGGTATAACGGCAGTGCATTTGGAAGAATTCCGTAATCTTATATTAGGTGTTAAGTCGATTTTCTTGTGTATACACATTTAGCTATCGATATCGAAATGCTTCAAATCATTAGTTTAACATATTTAAGTTAGTTAACCTTCTTTAACGTAATGAAGGTCATATAAAGCCATGGCGGCATAACGACAGTGCATGCAGAAGAATTCCGTAATCTTATACAGGGTAGGCCATTTAAAGTTGACGCATCTGGCAACGCTGTAACTTTTAACAGCGCTGACAAATCGGCTAATGTCATACCGCGTTAGAAGCGTCATTCGAAGACAATTTATACCATGGAACAGTACACTCCAAAAGAACGCGCTGAAATTGTTCAGCTTTATATTCAAAATAACTTTTCAATTGTGTTAACTCAACGTGCGTTTCGCAAAAAAAATAAAGTGAAAAGTGCTCCAGTTAAGAACACAATTAAGTCTTTATACGCAAAATTTGTGAACACCGGTAATCTCAGTAATGCCAGTCATGCATCCAGACAACGCACAAGACGTTCTGATGAAAATATCGAAGCTGTACGAGCCAGTATTGAGGAGACTCCATCGACATCGAGTTATCGCCGCTCTCAGGAATTAGACATCTCTCGCACCACTCTCCGACGCATAATTCATGAAGATTCCATATAAAATTCAAATGGCACAAAAACTAAACCCAGCTGATTATCCGCGACGCCGTAATTTTGGCAAATGGGCCATCGAAATGGCTGAAAACGAACTTGACTTTTGGCGAAAACTCATCATGTCAGACGAGGCACATTTCTCGTTGAATGGAGGCGTAAACAAGCAAACTTGCCGATTTTATGCCACCGAAAATCCTCAATTAATTGAAGAACAGCCTCTTTACGACCAAAAAGTGACAGTTTGGTGCGGTGTTTGCGCGAATATGATCATCGGACCGTATTTTTTCGAAGACGATGATGGAGCCACGACAACAGTCAATGGTGAGCGTTATCGAGCCATGATAACGGATTTTGTGATACCCATTATTCGCGAAAATGACATGGATAACTTCTGGTTTCAACAGGACGGGGCTACATGCCATACAGCTCGACCAACAATCAATTTATTGCTACCATTTTTCCCCGGGCGATTAATATCGAAAAATGGTGATGTTGACTGGCCACCGAGATCACCAGATTTGACGCCACCAGACTTTTATTTGTGGGGTTATTTGAAATCCAAGGTATACGCTAATAAGCCAAAGACCTTAGCTCAACTGAAAGCCAACATTCGACGTGAAACAGCCGCCATATCATCCGAAACATTGGCCAAAGTCATGGAAAATGTCGAAAAAAGAGTGCATTTAGCTGTCAAAGCTAAAGGTGCCCATTTACGCGATCAAATTTTTAAATATTAGCTGAAACAAATCCCCTTGGACCAAAATAAATTATTTTTGAAATGAACAAAAAACATTGTTTTCTTTTGTTCTTTTTTTTTTAGAAACAAATGGGTCAACTTTAAATGGCCTACCTTGTATTTAGGTATAAATTTGATTTTGTTGTATATACGCATTTAGGAATCGATATCGAAATGCTTCAAATCATTAGTTTAACATATTTAAGTTAATTAACCTTCTTTAACGTATTGAAGTTGATGTAAAGCCATGGCAGCATAACGACAATGCATTTGGAAGAATTCCGTAGTCTTATATTTATGTATAAAGTTGATTTTCTTGTATAAACACATTTAGCAATCGATATAGAAATGCTTCAAATCATTAGTTTAACATATTTAAGTTAATAAACCTTCTTTAACGAACGGAAGTTGGCTTAAAGCCATGGCGGCATAACGGCAGTGCATTTAGAAGAATTCCGTAATCTTAAATTAGGTATAAAGTCGATTTTCTTGTGTTTTCACATTTAGCTATCGATATCGAAATGCTTCAAATCATTAAATTAACATATTTAAGTTAGTTAACCTTCTTTATCGTAATGAAAGGGCATGTAAAGCCATGGCGGCATAACGACAGTGCATGCAGAAGAATTCCGTAATCTTATATTTAGATATAAAGTCGATTTTGTTGTATATACGCATTTAGCAATCGATATCGAAATGCTTCAAATCATTAGTTTAACATATTTAAGTTAATTAACCTTCTTTAACGTATTGAAGTTGATATAACGCCATGGCGGCATAACGACAGTACATTTGGAAGAATTCCTTAGTCTTATATTTATGTAAAAAGTCGATTTTCTTGTATATACACATTTAGCGATCGATATCGAGATGCTTCAACTCATTAGTTTAACATATTTATGTTAATAAACCTTCTTTAACGTTCTGTAGTTGGCATATAGCCATGGCCGCATAACGGCAGTGCATTTAGAAGAATTCCTTTATCTTATATTTAGGTATAAAGTCGATTTTGTTGTATATACATATTTAGCAATCGATATCGAAATGCATCAAATAACTGGTTTAGCATATTTAAGTTAATTAACCTTCTTTATCTTACTGAAGTTTACATAAAGCAATAACGGCATAACGGCAGTATATTTATATGAATTCCGTTATCTAATATTTAGGTACAAAGTCGATTTTGTTGTACATACACATTTAGCAATCGATATCGAAATGCTTCAAATCATTAGTTTAACATATTTAAGTTAGTTAACCTTCTTTACCGTAATGAAGTTGAAATGAAGCTATGGCGGCTTAACGGCAGAGCATGTAGAAGAATTCCGTTATCTTATATTTAGGTATAAAGTCGATTTTCTTGTATTTACACATTTAGCAATCGATATCGAAATGCATCAAATAACTGGTTTAGCATATTTAAGTTAATTAACCTTCTTTATCTTACTGAAGTTTACATAAAGCAATAACGGCATAAGGGCAGTGCATTTAGAAGAATTCCGTAATCTTATATTTAGGTATAAAGTCGATTTTGTTGTATATACGCATCTAGCAATCGATATCGAAATGTTTTAAATAACTGGTTTAACATATTTAAGTTAATTAACCTTCTTTAACGTATTGAAGTTGAAATGAAGCCATGGTGGCATAACGACAGTGCAGTTAGAAGAATTCCGTAATCTTATATTTAGGTATAAAGTCGATTTTGTTGTATATACACATTAGCAATCGATATCGAGATGGTTCAACTCATTAGTTTAACATATTTAAGTTAATTAACCTTATTTTTCCTACTGAAGTGTACGCAAAGCCATAACGGTATAACGGCAGTGCCTTTGGAAGAATTCCGTAATCATATATTAGGTATAAAGTCGATTTTCTTGTATATACACATTTAGCTATCGATACCGAAATGCTTCAAATCATTCGTTAACCATATTTAAGTTAATAAACCTTCTTTAACGAACGGAAGTTGGCTTAAAGCCATGGCGGCATAACGGCAGTGCATTTAGAAGAATTCCGTAATCTTATATTTATGTATAAAGACGATTTTCTTGTAAATGCACATTTAGCTATCGATAACGAAATGCTTCAAATCATTAGTTTAACATATTTAAGTTAATTAACCTTCTTTAACGAACGGAAGTTGGCTTAAAGCCATGGCGGCATAACGGCAGTGCATTTAGAAGAATTCCGTAATCTTATATTTATATATTAAGTCGATTTTGTTGTATATACACATTTAGCAATCGATAATGAAATGCTTCAAATCATTAGTTTAACATATTTAAGTTAATTAACCTTCGTTATCTTGCTGAAGTTTACATAAAGCCATAACGGTATAACACCAGTGCATTTGGAAGAATTCCGTAATATTATATTTATGTATAAAGTCGATTTTCTTGTATAAACTCATTTAGTAATCGATATCGAAATGCTTCAGATCATTAGTTTAACATATTTAAGTTAATAAACCTTCTTTAACGAACGGAAGTTGGGTTAAAGCCATGGCGGCATAACGGCTGTGCATTTAGAAGAATTCCGTAATCTTATATTAGGTATAAAGTCGATATAAAGCCATGGCGGCATAACGACAGTACATTTGGAAGAGTTCCGTAATCTTATGTTTAGGTATAAATTCGTTTTTCTTTTACATACACATTTAGCAAGCGATATCGAAATGCTTCAAATCATTATTTAACAAATT
>JAPZAG010003434.1:0-10611 GCA_027475135.1 Bactrocera correcta | reverse complement strand
GTATTTCACCTAGGTAGATGAAATACGCCCCGCCGGGGGCGTGGCAATAAGCGAAAAAGAGGTTGGGAAAAAAATGGTAAATTCACATTACTTTTGGCGGCCATTTGCAAAAAAGCGGGAATCAAATAATAACGGCAACTATGTGATTCATGTAATGACAAGTCTGTAGATTAATGAGACGTATAAATCATTGATAAGAAGTGAACAGGTGATGAGTTATCACAAAAACAAAGGTAAGTACCATTTTGACCATATTCGACCTTTGGGGTAACTACAGTTCGGGGGGTATGGGGCCGGGGGGGGATGAAAACTTTTTTGCGAGTTATTTCACATTTGGGGCTTTCAGGAAAGCCCTCAATCTCCCCTCTAGCCCCACCAGTCGCTTAGAATAAGCGTTCACAAAAAAATGTTAAAATTGCAAAAAATTTTTTCGCGTTATTCTAACCCTTTGAAACGCTCTAGCGGCTAAAGTATTTCACCTAGGTGGATGAAATAAATTGCACCGGTTAGGTAATTTTATATCCTTTCCAAAAGGCTCCCGCCGGGGGCGTGGCAATAAGCGAAAAAAAGGTTGGAAAAAAAATGGTAAATTCGCATGTACTTTTGGCGGCCATTTGCAAAAAAGCGGGAATCAAATAATAACGGCAACTATGTGATTCATGTAATGACACGTCTGTAGATTAATTAGAGGTATAAATCATTGATAAGAAGTGAACAGGTGATGAGTTATCACAAAAACAAAGGTAAGTAAAGTTTTGACCATATTCGACCTTTGGGGTAACTACAGTTCGGGGGGTATGGGGCCGGGGGGGATGAAAATTTTCTTGCGAGTTAGTTTACATTTGGGGCTTTCAGGAAAGCCCCCAATCTCCCCTCTAGCCCCACCAGTGGCTTAGAGTAAGCGTTCACAAAAAAATGTTAAAATTGCAAAAATTTTTTCGCGTTATTCTAACCCTTTGAAACGCTCTAGCGGCTAAAGTATTTTTCGGCCCTGAACGCCCGCCGGGGGCGTGGCAAAAAGCGAAAAAAAGGTTGGGAAAAAAATGGTAAATTCGCATGTACTTTTGGCGGCCATTTGCAAAAAAGCGGGAATCAAATAATAACGGCAACTATGTGATTCATGTAATGACACGTCTGTAGATTAATTAGAGGTATAAATCATTGATAAGAAGTGAACAGGTGATCAGTTATCACAAAAACAAAGGTAAGTAAAGTTTTGACCATATTCGACCTTTGGGGTAACTACAGTTCGGGGGGTATGGGGCCGGGGGGGATGAAAATTTTCTTGCGAGTTAGTTTACATTTGGGGCTTTCAGGAAAGCCCCCAATCTCCCCTCTAGCCCCACCAGTGGCTTAGAGTAAGCGTTCACAAAAAAATGTTAAAATTGCAAAAATTTTTTCGCGTTATTCTAACCCTTTGAAACGCTCTAGCGGCTAAAGTATTTTTCGACCCTGAGCGCCCGCCGGGGGCGTGGCAATAAGCGAAAAAGAGGTTGGGAAAAAAATGGTAAATTCACATGTACTTTTGGCGGCCATTTGCAAAAAAGCGGGAATCAAATAATAACGGCAACTATGTGATTCATGTAATGACAAGTCTGTAGATTAATGAGACGTATAAATCATTGATAAGAAGTGAACAGGTGATGAGTTATCACAAAAACAAAGGTAAGTACCATTTTGACCATATTCGACCTTTGGGGTAACTAAGGTTGGGGGGTATGGGGCCGGGGGGGATGAAAACTTTTTTGTGAGTTAGTTCACATTTGGGGCTTTCAGGAAAGCCTTCAATCTCCCCCTAGCCCCACCAGGGGCTTAGAATAAGCGTTCACAAAAAAATGTTAAAATTGCAAAAAATTTTTTTCGCGTTATTTTTACCCTTTGAAATGCCTAGGTTTTTAAACTTAAATTTTTCGACCCTGAGCGCCGCCGGGGGCGTGGCAATAAGCGAAAAAGAGTTGGGAAAAAAATGGTAAATTCACATGTACTTTTGGCGGCCATTTGCAAAAAAGCGGGAATCAAAAAAACGGCAACTATGTGATTCATGTAATGACACGTCTGTAGATTAATTAGAGGTATAAATCATTGATAAGAAGTGAACAGGTGATGAGTTATCACAAAAACAAAGGTAAGTACCATTTTGACCATATTCGACCTTTGGGGTAACTACAGTTCCGGGGGGTATGGGGCCGGGGGGGATGAAAACTTTTTCGCGAGTTAGTTCACATTTGGGGCTTTCAGGAAAGCCCTCAATCTCTCCTCTAGCCCCACCAGTGGCTTAGAATAAGCGTTCACAAAAAAATGTTAAAATTGCAAAAAAATTTTTCGCGTTATTCTAATCCTTTGAAACGCTCTAGCGGCTAAAGTATTTTTCGACCCTGAGCGCCCGCCGGGGGCGTGGCAATAAGCGAAAAAGAGGTTGGGAAAAAATGGTAAATTCACATGTACCTTTGGCGGCCATTTGCAAAAAAGCGGGAATCAAATAATAACGGCAACTATGTGATTCATGTAATGACAAGTCTGTAGATTAATGAGACGTATAAATCATTGATAAGAAGTGAACAGGTGATGAGTTATCACAAAAACAAAGGTAAGTACCATTTTGAACATATTCGACCTTTGGGGTAACTACAGTTCGGGGGGTATGGGGCCAGGGGGGATAATAACTTTTTTGCGAGTTATTTCACATTTGGGGCTTTCAGGAAAGCCCTCAATCTCCCCTCTAGCCCCACCAGTGGCTTAGAATAAGCGTTCACAAAAAAATGTTAAAATTGCAAAAAAATTTTTTGCGTTATTCTAACCCTTTGAAACGCTCTAGCGGCTAAAGTATTTCACCTAGGTGGATGAAATAAATTGCACCGGTTAGGTAATTTTATAACCTTTCCAAAAATGTATAACTCGACCCTGGGGCGTGGCAATAAGCGAAAAAGAGGTTGGGAAAAAATGGTAAATTCACATGTACTTTTGGCGGCCATTTGCAAAAAAGCGGGAATCAAATAATAACGGCAACTATGTGATTCATGTAATGACACGTCTGTAGATTAATGAGACGTATAAATCATTGATAAGAAGTGAACAGGTGATGAGTTATCACAAAAACAAAAGTAAGTACCATTTTGACCATATTCGACCTTTGGGGTAACTACAGTTTGGGGGGTATGGGGCCGGGGGGATGAAAGCTTTTTTGCGAGTTAGTTCACATTTGGGGCTTTCAGGAAAGCCCCCAATCTCCCCTCTAGCCCCACCAGGGGCTTAGAATAAGCGTCCACAAAAAAATGTTAAAATTGCAAAAAATTTTTCGCGTTATTCTAACCCTTTGAAACGCTCTAGCGGCTAAAGTATTTCACCTAGGTGGATGAAATAAATTGCACCGGTTAGGTAATTTTATAACCTTTCCAAAAATGTATAATTCGACCTGAGCGCCCGCCGGGGGCGTGGCAATAAGCGAAAAAGAGGTTGGGAAAAAAATGGTAAATTCACATGTACCTTTGGCGGCCATTTGCAAAAAAGCGGGAATCAAATAATAACGGCAACTATGTGATTCATGTAATGACACGTCTGTAGATTAATTAGAGGTATAAATCATTGATAAGAAGTGAACAGGTGATGAGTTATCACAAAAACAAAGGTAAGTACCATTTTGACCATATTCGACCTTTGGGGTAACTACAGTTCGGGGGGTATGGGGCCGGGGGGGATGAAAACTTTTTGCGAGTTAGTTTACATTTGGGGCTTTCAGGAAAGCCCTTAATCTCCCCTCTAGCCCCACCGGGTGGCTTAGAATAAGCGTTCACAAAAAAATGTTAAAATTGCAAAAAAATTTTTCGCGTTATTCTAACCCTTTGAAACGCTCTAGCGGCTAAAGTATTTTTCGACCCTGAGCGCCCGCCGGGGGCGTGGCAATAAGCGAAAAAGAGGTTGGGAAAAAAATGGTAAATTCACATGTACTTTTGGCGGCCATTTGCAAAAAAGCGGGAATCAAATAATAACGGCAACTATGTGATTCATGTAATGACAAGTCTGTAGATTAATGAGACGTATAAATCATTGATAAGAAGTTATCAGGTGATGAGTTATCACAAAAACAAAGGTAAGTACCATTTTGACCATATTCGACCTTTGGGGTAACTACAGTTCGGGGGGTATGGGGCCGGGGGGATGAAAACTTTTTTGCGAGTTAGTTCACATTTGGGGTTTTCAGGAAAGCCCTCAATCTCCCCTCTAGCCCCACCAGTGGCTTAGAATAAGCGTTCACAAAAAAATGTTAAAATTGCAAAAATTTTTTCGCGTTATTCTAACCCTTTGAAACGCTCTAGCGGCTAAAGTATTTTTCGACCCTGAGCGCCCGCCGGGGGCGTGGCAATAAGCGAAAAAAAGGTTGGGAAAAAAATGGTAAATTCGCATGTACTTTTGGCGGCCATTTGCAAAAAAGCGGGAATCAAATAATAACGGCAACTATGTGATTCATGTAATGACACGTCTGTAGATTAATTAGAGGTATAAATCATTGATAAGAAGTGAACAGGTGATGAGTTATCACAAAAACAAAGGTAAGTAAAGTTTTGACCATATTCGACCTTTGGGGTAACTACAGTTCGGGGGGTATGGGGCCGGGGGGGATGAAAACTTTCTTGCGAGTTAGTTTACATTTGGGGCTTTCAGGAAAGCCCCCAATCTCCCCTCTAGCCCCACCAGTGGCTTAGAGTAAGCGTTCACAAAAAAATGTTAAAATTGCAAAAAATTTTTCGCGTTATTCTAACCCTTTGAAACGCTCTAGCGGCTAAAGTATTTTTCGACCCTGAGCGCCCGCCGGGGGCGTGGCAATAAGCGAAAAAGAGGTTGGGAAAAAAATGGTAAATTCACATGTACTTTTGGCGGACATTTGCAAAAAAGCGGGAATCAAATAATAACGGCAACTATGTGATTCATGTAATGACACGTCTGTAGATTAGTTAGAAGTATAAATCATTGATAAGAAGTGAACAGGTGATGACTTATCACAAAAACAAAGGTAAGTACCGTTTTGACCATATTCGACCTTTGGGGTAACTACAGTTCGGAAGTTATGGGGCCGGGGGGGATGAAAGCTTTTTTGCGAGTTAGTTCACATTTGGGTATTTCAGGAAAGCCCTCAATCTCCCCTCTAGCCCCACCAGGGGCTTAGAATAAGCGTTCACAAAAAAATGTTAAAATTGCAAAAAATTTTTTCGCGTTATTCTAACCCCTTGAAACGCTCTAGCGGCTAAAGTATTTCACCTAGGTGGATGAAATTAATTGCACCGGTTAGGTAATTTTATAACCTTTCCAAAAATGTATAACTCGACCCTGAGCACCCGGGGGCGTGGCAATAAGCGAAAAAGGGGTTGGGAAAAAAATGGTAAATTCACATGTACTTTTGGCGGCCATTTGCAAAAAAGCGGGAATCAAATAATAACGGCAACTATGTGATTCATGTAATGGCACGTCTGCAGATTAATTGGACGTATAAATCATTGATAAGAAGTGAACAGGTGATGAGTTATCACAAAAACAAAGGTAAGTACCGTTTTGACCAAAAAGGGTAAATTCACATGTACTTTTGGCGGCCATTTGCAAAAAAGCGGGAATCAAATAATAACGGCAACTATGTGATTCATGTAATGACACGTCTGTAGATTAATTAGAGGTATAAATCATTGATAAGAAGTGAACAGGTGATGAGTTATCACAAAAACAAAGGTAAGTACCATTTTGACCATATTCGACCTTTGAGGTAACTACAGTTCGGGGGGTATGGGGCCGGGGGGGATGCAAACTTTTTAGCGAGTTAGTTCACATTTGGGGCTTTCAGGAAAGCCCTCAATCTCCCCTCTAGCCCCACCAGGGGCTTATAATAAGCGTTCACAAAAAATGTTAAAATTGCAAAAAAATTTTTCGCGTTATTCTAACCCTTTGAAACGCTCTAGCGGCTAAAGTATTTCACCTAGGTCGATGAAATATATTGCACCGGTTAGGTAATTTTATAACCTTTCCAAAAATGTATAATTCGACCCCGAGCGCCCGGGGGCGTGGCAATAAGCGAAAACGAGGTTGGGAAAAAAATGGTAAATTCACATGTACTTTTGGCGGCCATTTGCAAAAAAGCGGGAATCAAATAATAACGGCAACTATGTGATTCATGTAATGACACGTCTGTAGATTAATTAGAGGTACAAATCATTGATAAGAAGTGAACAGGTGATGAGTTATCACAAAAACAAAGGTAAGTACCGTTTTGACCAAAAATGGTAAATTCACATGTACTTTTGGCGGCCATTTGCAAAAAAGCGGGAATCAAATAATAACGGCAACTATGTGATTCATGTAATGACACGTCTGTAGATTAATTAGAGGTATAAATCATTGATAAGAAGTGAACAGGTGATGAGTTATCACAAAAACAAAGGTAAGTACCGGTTTCACCATATTCGACCTTTGGGGTAACTACAGTTCGGGGGGTATGGGACCGGGGGGGATGAAAACTTTTTTCGAGTTAGTTCACATTTGGGGCTTTCAGGAAAGCCCTCAATCTCCCCTCTAGCCCCACCAGGGGCTTAGAATAAGGGTTCACAAAAAAATGTTAAAATTGCAAAAAATTTTTTCGCGATATTATAACCCTTTGAAACGCTCTAGCGGCTAAAGTATTTCACCTAGGTGGATGAAATTAATTGCACCGGTTAGGTAATTTTATAACCTTTCCAAAAATGTATAACTCGACCCTGAGCACCCGGGGGCGTGGCAATAAGCGAAAAAGAGGTTGGAAAAAAAATGGTAAATTCGCATGTACTTTTGGTGGCCATTTGCAAAAAAGCGGGAATCAAATAATAACGGCAACTATGTGATTCATGTAATGACACGTCTGTAGATTAGTTAGAAGTATAAATCATTGATAAGAAGTGAACAGGTGATGACTTATCACAAAAACAAAGGTAAGTACCGTTTTGACCATATTCGACCTTTGGGGTAACTACAGTTCGGAAGTTATGGGGCCGGGGGGGATGAAAGCTTTTTTGCGAGTTAGTTCACATTTGGGTATTTCAGGAAAGCCCTCAATCTCCCCTCTAGCCCCACCAGGGGCTTAGAATAAGCGTTCACAAAAAAATGTTAAAATTGCAAAAAATTTTTTCGCGTTATTCTAACCCCTTGAAACGCTCTAGCGGCTAAAGTATTTCACCTAGGTGGATGAAATTAATTGCACCGGTTAGGTAATTTTATAACCTTTCCAAAAATGTATAACTCGACCCTGAGCACCCGGGGGCGTGGCAATAAGCGAAAAAGGGGTTGGGAAAAAAATGGTAAATTCACATGTACTTTTGGCGGCCATTTGCAAAAAAGCGGGAATCAAATAATAACGGCAACTATGTGATTCATGTAATGGCACGTCTGCAGATTAATTGGACGTATAAATCATTGATAAGAAGTGAACAGGTGATGAGTTATCACAAAAACAAAGGTAAGTACCGTTTTGACCAAAAAGGGTAAATTCACATGTACTTTTGGCGGCCATTTGCAAAAAAGCGGGAATCAAATAATAACGGCAACTATGTGATTCATGTAATGACACGTCTGTCAGTTCGGAAGTTATGGGGCCGGGGGGATGAAAACTTTTTTGCAGTTAGTTCACATTTGGGGTTTCAGGAAAGCCCTCAATCTCCCCTCTAGCCCCACCAGGGGCTTAAATAAGCGTTCACAAAAAATGTTAAAATTGCAAAAAAATTTTTCGCGTTATTCTAACCCTTTGAAACGCTCTAGCGGCTAAAGTATTTCACCTAGGTATGAAATTATTGCACCGGTAGGTAATTTTATAACCTTTCCAAAATGTATATTCGACCGAGCCCCGGGGCGTGGCAATAAGCGAAAGGGTTGGGAAAAAAATGGTAAATTCACATGTACTTTTGGCGGCCATTTGCAAAAAAGCGGGAATCAAATAATAACGGCAACTATGTGATTCATGTAATGCAGTCTGAGATTAATTGAGGTAAAATCATTGATAAGAAGTGAACAGGTGATGAGTTATCACAAAAACAAAGGTAAGTACCGTTTTGACCAAAAGGTAAATTCACATGTACTTTTGGCGGCCATTTGCAAAAAAGCGGGAATCAAATAATAACGGCAACTATGTGATTCATGTAATGACACGTCTGTAGATTAATTAGAGGTATAATCATTGATAAGAAGTGAACAGGTGATGAGTTATCACAAAAACAAAGGTAAGTACCTTTACCATATTCGACCTTTGGGTAACTACAGTTCGGGGGGTATGGGGCCGGGGGGGATGAAACTTTTGCAGTTAGTTCACATTTGGGGCTTTCAGGAAGCCTCAATCTCCCCTCTAGCCCCACCAGGGCTTAAATAAGCGTTCACAAAATGTTAAAATTGCAAAAAAATTTTTCGCGTTATTCTAACCCTTTGAAACGCTCTAGCGGCTAAAGTATTTCACCTAGGTCGATGAAATATATTGCACCGGTTAGGTAATTTTATAACCTTTCCAAAAATGTATAATTCGACCCCGAGCGCCCGGGGGCGTGGCAAAAGCGTAAACGAGTTGGGAAAAAAATGGTAAATCACATGTACTTTTGCGGCCATTGCAAAAAAGCGGGAATCAAATAATAACGGCAACTATGTGATTCATGTAATGACACGTCTGTAGATTAATTAGAGTAAAATCATTGATAAGAAGTGAACAGGTGATGAGTTATCACAAAAACAAAGGTAAGTACCGGTTTCACCATATTCGACCTTTGGGGAACTACAGTTCGGGGGGTATGGGCCGGGGGGGATGAAAACTTTTTCGAGTTAGTTCACATTTGGGGCTTTCAGGAAGCCTCAATCTCCCCTCTAGCCCCACCAGGCTAGAATAAGGTTAAAAAAAAATCTTAAAATTCGCAAAAAAAAATTTTTTTGTTCACGTTGTATTCAGCCCTTTGAAACGCTTAGCGGCTAAAGTATTTCACCTAGGTGGATGAAAAAATTGCACCGGTTAGGCAATTTTATAAGCCTTTCCAAAAAGTATAATGTTAACCTGGCGGAATATGCGAAAAAGCGGTTGGGAAAAATGGTAAATTCACATGTACTTTTGGCGGCCTTTGCAAAAAACCGGGTCAAATAATAACGGCAACTATGTATAATGTATGACACGTCGGCTATAGGCATAATCATGATAGGAAAAAGGTAATTCACATAAACTTTGGGGCATTTGCAAAAAACGGGAATCAAATAATGCACTTGTGATTCATGTAATGACACGTCTGTAGATTAATTAGAGGTACAAATCATTGATAAGAAGTGAACAGGTGATGAGTTATCACAAAAACAAAGGTAAGTACCGTTTTGACCAAAAATGGTAAATTCACATGTACTTTTGGCGGCCATTTGCAAAAAAGCGGGAATCAAATAATAACGGCAACTATGTGATTCATGTAATGACACGTCTGTAGATTAATTAGAGGTATAAATCATTGATAAGAAGTGAACAGGTGATGAGTTATCACAAAAACAAAGGTAAGTACCGTTTTACCATATTCGACCTTTGGGTAACTACAGTTCGGGGGGTATGGGGCCGGGGGGGATGAAACTTTTTTGCAGTTAGTTCACATTTGGGGCTTTCAGGAGAGCGCTCAATCTCCCCTCTAGCCCCACCAGGGGCTTAGAATAAGCGTTCACAAAAAAATGTTAAATTGCAAAAAAATTTTTCGCGTTATTCTAACCCTTTGAAACGCTCTAGCGGCTAAAGTATTTCACCTAGGTCGATGAAATATATTGCACCGGTTAGGTAATTTTATAACCTTTCCAAAAATGTATAATTCGACCCCGAGCGCCCGGGGGCGTGGCAAAAATTTTTTCGCGTTATTCTAACCCTTTGAAACGCTATAGCGGCTAAAATATTTCACCTAGGTGGATGAAATAAATTGCACCGGTTAGGTAATTTTATAGCCTTTCCAAAAACGTATAATTCGACTCTGAGCGCCCGCCGGGGGCGTGGCAATGAGCGAAAAAAGGTGAAAAAAAAATGGTAAATTCACATGTACTTTTGGCGGCCTTTTCCAAGAGAGCGGGAATCAAATAATAACGGCAACTATGTGATTCATGTAATGACACGTCTGTAGATTAATTAGAGCTATAAATCATTGATAAGAAGTGAACAGGTGATGAGTTATCACAAAAACAAAGGTAAGTACCGGTTTCACCATATTCGACCTTTGGGGAACTACAGTTCGGGGGGTATGGGGCCGGGGGGGATGAAAACTTTTTTGCGAGTTAGTTCACATTTGGGGCTTTCAGGAGAGCGCTCAATCTCCCCTCTAGCCCCACCAGGGGCTTAGAATAAGTGTTTAAAAAAAAAATGTTAAAATTGCAAAAAATTTTTTCGCGTTATTCTAACCCTTTGAAACGCTCTAGCGGCTAAAGTATTTCACCTAGGTGGATGAAATAAATTGCACCGGTTAGGCAATTTTATAACCTTTCCAAAAATGTATAATTCGACCCTGGGGCGTGGCAATAAGCGAAAAAGAGGTTGGGAAAAAATGGTAAATTCACATGTACTTTTGGCGGCCATTTGCAAAAAAGTGGGAATAAATAATAACGGCAACTATGTTG
>JAPZAG010003433.1:0-10618 GCA_027475135.1 Bactrocera correcta | reverse complement strand
CTTATGATTTGAAGCATTTCGATATCGATTGCTAAATGAGTATATACAACAAAATCGAATTTATACCTAAATATAAAATTATAACATTACGGAATTCTTCTAAATGCACTGCCGTTATACCGTTAAGGCTTTATGTAGACTTTAATAAGCTAAAAAATGTTTATTAACTTAATATGTTAAACTAATGATTTGAAGCATTTCGATATCGATATCTAAATTTGTATATAAAAGAAAATCGACTTTATACCTAAATATAAGATTACGGAATTCTTCCAATTGCACTGCTCTTATGGCTTTATATCAATACGTTAAAGAAGGTTAATTAACTCAAATATGTTAAACTAATGATGTGAAGCATTTCGATATCGCTTGCCAAATATGTATATACAAGAAAATCGAATTTATACCTAAATATAAGATAACGGAATTTTTCTAAATTCACTGCCCTTATGCCGTTAACGCTTTATGTAGACTTCAGTGCGTTAAAGAAGGTTAATTAACTTAAATATATTAAACTAATGATTTGAAGCAATTCGATATCGATTGCTAAAAGTGCATATACAAGAAAATCGACTTTATACCTAAATATAAGATTACGGAATTCTTCCAAATGTACTGTCATTATGCCGCCAGGGCTTTGTATCAACTTCAATACTTTATACCTAAATATAAGATTACGGAATTCTTCCAATTGCACTGCTGTTATGGCTTTATATCAATACGTTAAAGAAGGTTAATTAACTTAAATATGTTAAACTAATGATTTGAAGCATTTCGATATCGCTTGCCAAATATATATATACAAGAAAATCGAATTTATACCTAAATATAAGATAACGGAATTTTTCTAAATTCACTGCCCTTATGCCGTTAACGCTTTATGTAGACTTCAATGCGTTAAAGAAGGTGTATTAACTTAAATATGTTAAACTAATGATTTGAAGCATTTCGATATCCATTGCTAAAAGTGCATATACAAGAAAATCGACTTTATACCTAAATATAAGATTACGGAATTCTTCCAAATGTACCGTCATTATGCCGCCATGGCTTTGTATCAACTTCAATACGTTAAAGAAGATTAATTATTTTAAATATGTTAAACTAATGGTTTGAAGCATTTCGATATCGATTGCTAAATGAGTATATACAAGAAAATCGAATTCATACCTAAATATAAAATTATAACATTACGGAATTCTTCTAAATGCACTGCCGTTATACCGTTAAGGCTTTATGTAGACTTCAGTAAGCTAAAAAGTGTTTATTAACTTAATATGTTAAACTAATGATTTGAAGCATTTCGATATCGATATCTAAATGTGTATATAAAAGAAAATCGACTTTATACCTAAATATAAGTTTACGGAATTCTTTCAAATGCACTGCCGTTATGGCTTTACATCAACTTTAATACGTTAAGGAAGGTTAATTAACTTAAATATGTTAAACTAATGATTTGAAGCATTTCGATATCGATATCTAAATATGTATATACAAGAAAATCGACTTTATATCTAAATATAAGATTACGGAATTCTTCTACATCCACTGCCGTTATGCCATTTTCAGATCGTTAAAGAAGGTTTATTAACTTAAATATGTTAAACAAATGAGTTGAAGCATTTCGCTATCGATTGCTAAATGTGTATATACAAGAAAATCGATTTTATACCTAAATAAAAGATAACGGAATTCACCCAAATATACTGCCGTTATGCCGTTGTGGCTTTATTTAAACTTCAGTAAGATAAAGAAGGTTAATTAACCTAAATATGCTAAACCAGTTATTTGAAAATTTTCGATATCGATTGCTTAATAAGTAAATCCAAGAAGATCGACATTATACCTAAATATAAGATTACGGAATTCTTCTACATGCTTTATGCTAACTTCAGGCATTAAAGAAGCTTTATTAACTTAAATATGTTAAACTAATGATTTGAAGCATTTCGATATCGATTGCTAAATGAGTATATACAAGAAAATCGAATTCATACCTAAATATAAGATTACGTAATTCTTCTAAATGCACTGCCTTTATGCCGTTATGGCTTTATATTAACTTCAGTTCGTTAAAGAAGGTTTATTAACTTAAATATGTTACACCAGTTATTTGAAGCATTTCGATATCGAAAGCTTAATGCACATATACAAGAAAATCGACTTTATACCTAAATAGAAGACTACGGAATTCTTACAAATGTACTGTCGGTATGCCGCCATGGCTCTTTATCAACTTCAATACGTTAAAGAAGGTTAATTAACTTAAATATGTTAAGCTAATGGTTTGAAGCATTTCGATATCGACTGCTAAATGTGTAAATACAAGAAAATCGACTTTATACATAATTTTAAATTATAACATTATGGAATTCTTCTATGTGCACTGCAGTTATGCCTCCATGGCTATATGCCCACTTCATATCGTTTAAGAAGGTTTATTAACTTAAATATGTTAAACCAGTGAGCTGAAGCATTTCGGTATCGATTGCTAAATGTGTATATACAAGAAAATCGATTTCATACCTTAATAAAAGATTACGGAAATTACCCAAATATACTGCCGTTACGCCGTTATGGCTTTTGTAAAGAAGGTTAATTATTTAAATATGTTAAGCTAATGGTTTGCAGCATTTCGATATCGATTGCTAAATGTGTAAATACAAGAAAATCGAATTTATACCTAAATATACAATTATAACATTACGGAATTCTTCTAAATGCAATACCGTTATGCCGTTAACGCTTTATGTAGACTTCAGTGAGTTAAAGAAGGTTTATTAACTTAAATAAGTTAAACTAATGGTTTGAAGCATTTCGATATCGATAGCTAAATATGTATATGCAAGAAAATCGAATTTATACCTAAATATAAGATAACGGAATTCTTCCAAATGCACTGCCGTTATGCCTCCATGGCTATATGCCCACTTCAGATCGTTTTAGAAGGTTTATTAACTTAAATATGTTAAACTCATGAGCTGAAGCATTTCGATATCGATTGCTAAATGTGTATATACAAGAAAATCGATTTTATACCTAAATAAAATATTACAGAAATTACCCAAATATACTGCCGTTATGCCGTTATGGCTTTTGTAAAGAAGGTTAATTATTTAAATATGTTAAGCTAATGGTTTGAAGCATTTCGATATCCACTGCTAAATGTGTAAATACAAGAAAATGGACTTTATACCTAAATATAAAATTATAACTTTATGGAATTCTTCCAAATGCACTGCCGTTATGCCATTAGGGCTTTATGCAGACTTTAGTGCGTTAAAGAAGGTTTATTAACTTAAAGATGTTAAACTAATGAGCTGAAGCATTTCGATATCGATTGCTAAATGTGTATATACAAGAAAATCGACTTTATACCTAAATATAAGATTACGGAATAATTCCAAATGTACTGTCGTTATGCCGGCATGGCTTTGTATCACCTTCAATACGTTAAAAAAGGTTATTTATTTTAAATATGTTAAACTAATGATTTGAAGCATTTCGATATCGATTGCTAAATGAGTATGTAGAAGAAAATCGATTTTATACCTAAATAAAAGATTACGGAAATTACCCAAATATTTTGCCCTTATGCCGTTATGGCTTCTGTAAAGAAGGTTAATTATTTAAATATGTTAAGCTAATGGTTTGAAACATTTCGATATCGATTGCTAAATGTGTATATACAAGAAAATCGACTTTATACCTAAATATAAAATTATAACATTATGGAATTCTTCTAAATGCACTGATGTTATGCCATTAGGGCTTTATGTAGCCTTTAGTGCGTTAAAGAAGGTTTATTAACTTAGAGATGTTAAACTAATGAGCTGAAGCATTTCGATATCGATTGCTAAATGTGTATATACAAGAAAATCGACTTTATACCTAAATATAAGATTACGGAATAATTCCAAATGTACTGTCGTTATGCCGGCATGGCTTTGTATCACCTTCAATACGTTAAAAAATGTTATTTATTTTAAATATGCTAAACTAATGGTTTGAAGCATTTCGATATCGATTGCTAAATGTGCAAATACAAGAAAATCGACTTTATACCTAAATATAAAATTATAACAATACGGAATTCTTCTAAATGCACTGCCGTTATACCGTTAAGGCTTTATGTAGACTTTAATAAGCTAAAAAATGTTTGTTAACTTAATATGTTAAACTAATGATTTGAAGCATTTCGATATCGATATCTAAATGTGTATATAAAAGAAAATCGACTTTATACCTAAATATAAGATTACGGAACTCTTCCAATTGCACTGCCGTTATGGCTTTATATCAATACGTTAAAGAAGGTTAATTAACTTAAATATGTTAAACTAATGATTTGAAGCATTTCGATATCGCTTGCCAAATATGTATATACAAGAAAATCGAATTTATACCTAAATATAAGATAACGGAATTTTTCTAAATTCACTGCCCTTATGCCGTTAACGCTTTATGTAGACTTCAGTACGTTAAAGAAGGTTTATTTACTTAGATATGTTAAACTAATGATTTGAAGCATTTCGATATCGATTGCTAAAAGTGCATATACAAGAAAATCGACTTTATACCTAAATATAAGATTACGGAATTCTTCCAAATGTACTGTCATTATGCCGCCATGGCTTTGTATCAACTTCAATACGTTAAAGAAGATTAATTATTTTAAATATGTTAAACTAATGGTTTGAAGCATTTCGATATCGATTGCTAAATGAGTTTATACAAGAAAATCGAATTCATACCTAAATATAAGGTAACGGAATTTTTCTAAATTCACTGCCCTTATGCCGTTAACGCTTTATGTAGACTTCAGTGCGTTAAAGAAGGTTAATTAACTTAAATATATTAAACTAATGATTTGACGCATTTCGATATCGATTGCTAAGAGTGCATATACAAGAAAATCGACTTCATACCTAAATATAAGATTACGGAATTCTTCCAAATGTACTGCCATTATGCCGCCAGGGCTCTGTATCAACTTCAATACTTTATACCTAAATATAATATTACGGAATTCTTCCAATTGCACTGCTGTTATGGCTTTATATCAATACGTTAAAGAAGGTTAATTAACTTAAATATGTTAAACTAATGATTTGAAGCATTTCGATATCGCTTGCCAAATATGTATATACAAAAAAATCGAATTTATACCCAAATATAAGATAACGGAATTTTTCTAAATTCACTGCCCTTATGCCGTTAACGCTTTATGTAGACTTCAATGCGTTAAAGAAGGTTTATTAACTTAAATATGTTAAACTAATGATTTGAAGCATTTCGATATCGATTGCTAAAAGTGCATATACAAGAAAATCGACTTTATACCTAAATATAAGATTACGGAATTCTTCCAAATGTACTGTCATTATGCCGCCATGGCTTTGTATCAACTTCAATACGTTAAAGAAGATTAATTATTTTAAATATGTTAAACTAATGGTTTGAAGCATTTCGATATCGATTGCTAAATGAGTATATACAAGAAAATCGAATTCATACCTAAATATAAAATTATAACATTACGGAATTCTTCTAAATGCACTGCCGTTATACCGTTAAGGCTTTATATAGACTTCAGTAAGCTAAAAGGTGTTTATTAACTTAATATGTTAAACTAATGATTTGAAGCATTTCGATATCGATATCTAAATGTGTATATAAAAGAAAATCGACTTTATACCTAAATATAAGTTTACGGAATTCTTTCAAATGCACTGCCGTTATGGCTTTACATCAACTTCAATACGTTAAGGAAGGTTAATTAACTTAAATATGTTAAACTAATGATTTGAAGCATTTCGATATCGATTGCTAAATGAGTATATACAAGAAAATCGAATTCATACCTAAATATAAAATTATAACATTACGGAATTCTTCTAAATGCACTGCCGTTATACCGGTAAGGCCTTATGTAGACTTCAGTAAGCTAAAAAGTGTTTATTAACTTAATATGTTAAACTATTGATTTGAAGCATTTCGATATCGATATCTAAATATGTATATACAAGAAAATCGACTTTATATCTAAATATAAGATTACGGAATTCTTCTACATCCACTGCCGTTATGCCAACTTCAGATCGTTAAAGAAGGTTTATTAACTTAAATATGTTAAACTAATGAGTTGAAGCATTTCGCTATCGATTGCTAAATGTGTATATACAAGAAAATCGATTTTATACCTAAATAAAAGATAACGGAATTCACCCAAATATACTGCCGTTATGCCGTTGTGGCTTTATTTAAACTTCAGTAAGATAAAGAAGGTTAATTAACCTAAATAAGCTAAACCAGTTATTTGAAAATTTTCGATATCGATTGCTTAATGTGTAAATCCAAGAAGATCGATTACATATCTAAATATAAGATTACGGAATTCTTCTACATGCTTTATGTTAACTTCAGGCATTAAAGAAGCTTTATTAACTTAAATATGTTAAACTAATGATTTGAAGCATTTCGATATCGATTGCTAAATGAGTATATACAAGAAAATCGAATTCATACCTAAATATAAGATTACGTAATTCTTCTAAATGCACTGCCTTTATGCCGTTATGGCTTTATATTAACTTCAGTTCGTTAAAGAAGGTTTATTAACTTAAATATGTTACACCAGTTATTTGAAGCATTTCGATATCGAAAGCTTAATGCACATATACAAGAAAATCGACTTTATACCTAAATAGAAGACTACGGAATTCTTACAAATGTACTGTCGGTATGCCGCCATGGCTCTTTATCAACTTCAATACGTTAAAGAAGGTTAATTAACTTAAATATGTTAAGCTAATGGTTTGAAGCATTTCGATATCGACTGCTAAATGTGTAAATACAAGAAAATCGACTTTATACATAATTTTAAATTATAACATTATGGAATTCTTCTACGTGCACTGCAGTTATGCCTCCGTGGCTATATGCCCACTTCAGATCGTTTAAGAAGGTTTATTAACTTAAATATGTTAAACTAGTGAGCTGAAGCATTTCGCTATCGATTGCTAAATGTGTATATACAAGAAAATCGATTTCATACCTTAATAAAAGATTACGGAAATTACCCAAATATACTGCCGTTACGCCGTTATGGCTTTTGTAAAGAAGGTTAATTATTTAAATATGTTAAGCTAATGGTTTGCAGCATTTCGATATCGATTGCTAAATGTGTAAATACAAGAAAATGGACTTTATACCTAAAAATAAAATCATAACATTATGGAATTCTTCTAAATGCACTGCCGTTATGCCATTAGGGCTTTATGTAGACTTAAGTGCGTTAAAGAAGGTTTATTAACTTAAATATGGTAAACTAATGATTTAAAGCATCTCGATATCGATTGCTAAATGTGCATATACAAGAAAATCGAATTTATACCTAAATATAAAATTATAACATTACGGAATTCTTCTAAATGCAATACCGTTATGCCGTTAACGCTTTATGTAGACTTCAGTGAGTTAAAGAAGGTTTATTAACTTAAATAAGTTAAACTAATGGTTTGAAGCATTTCGATATCGATAGCTAAATATGTATATACAAGAAAATCGAATTTATACCTAAATATATGATAACGGAATTCTTCCAAATGCACTGCCGTTATGCCGTTATGGCTTTATGTAGACTTCAGTGAGTTAAAGAAGGTTTATTAACTTAAATATGTTAAACTAATGGCTTGAAGCATTTCGATATCGATTGCTTAATGCATATATACAGAAAATCGACTTTACACCTAAATATAAAATTATAACATTACGGAATTCTTCTAAATGCACTGCCGTTATGCCTCCATGGCTATATGCCCACTTCAGATCGTTTTAGAAGGTTTACTAACTTAAATATGTTAAACTCATGAGCTGAAGCATTTCGATATCGATTGCTAAATGTGTATATACAAGAAAATCGATATTATACCTAAATAAAATATTACGGAAATTACCCAAATATACTGCCGTTATGCCGTTATGGCTTTGTAAAGAAGGTTAATTATTTAAATATGTTAAACTAATGGTTTGAAGCATTTCGATATCCACTGCTAAATGTGAAAATACAAGAAAATGGACTTTATACCTAAATATAAAATTATAACATTATGGAATTCTTCTATATGCACTGATGTTATGCCATTAGGGCTTTATGTAGACTTTAGTGCGTTAAAGAAGGTTTATTAACTTAAAGATGTTAAACTAATGAGCTGAAGCATTTCGATATCGATTTCTAAATGTGTATATACAAGAAAATCGACTTTATACCTAAATATAAGATTACGGAATAATTCCAAATGTACTGTCGTTATGCCGGCATGGCTTTGTATCACCTTCAATACGTTAAAAAAGGTTATTTATTTTAAATATGTTAAACTAATGATTTGAAGCATTTCGATATCGATTGCTAAATGAGTATGTACAAGAAAATCGATTTTTACCTAAATAAAAGATTACGGAAATTACCCAAATATACTGCCCTTATGCCGTTATGGCTTCTGTAAAGAAGGTTAATTATTTAAATATGTTAAGCTAATGGTTTGAAGCATTTCGATATCGATTGCTAAATGTGTATATACAAGAAAATCGACTTTATACCTAAATATAAAATTATAACATTATGGAATTCTTCTATATGCACTGATGTTATGCCATTAGGGCTTTATGTAGCCTTTAGTGCGTTAAAGAAGGTTTATTAACTTAAAGATGTTAAACTAATGAGCTGAAGCATTTCGATATCGATTGCTAAATGTGTATATACAAGAAAATCGACTTTATACCTAAATATAAGATTACGGAATAATTCCAAATGTACTGTCGTTATGCCGGCATGGCTTTGTATCACCTTCAATACGTTAAAAAAGGTTATTTATTTTAAATATGCCAAACTAATGGTTTGAAGCATTTCGATATCGATTGCTAAATGTGCAAATACAAGAAAATCGACTTAATACCTAAATATAAAATTATAACAATACGGAATTCTTCTAAATTCACTGCCGTTATACCGTTAAGGCTTTATGTAGACTTTAATAAGCTAAAAAATGTTTATTAACTTAATATGTTAAACTAATGATTTGAAGCATTTCGATATCGATATCTAAATGTGTATATAAAAGAAAATCGACTTTATACCTAAATATAAGATTACGGAATTCTTCCAATTGCACTGCCGTTATGGCTTTATATCAATACGTTAAAGAAGGTTAATTAACTTAAATATGTTAAACTAATGATTTGAAGCATTTCGATATCGCTTGCTAAATGAGTATATACAAGAAAATCGAATTCATACCTAAATATAAGGTAACGGAATTTTTCTAAATTCACTGCCCTTATGCCGTTAACGCTTTATGTAGACTTCAGTGCGTTAAAGAAGGTTTATTAACTTAAATATGTTAAACTAATGATTTGAAGCATTTCGATATCGATATCTAAATGTGTATATAAAAGAAAGTCGACTTTATACCTAAATATAAGTTTACGGAATTCTTCCAAATGCACTGCCGTTATGGCTTTACATCAACTTCAATATGTTAAGGAAGGTTTATTAACTTAAATATGTTAAACTAATGATTTGAAGCATTTCGATATCGCCTGCCAAATATGTATATACAAGAAAATCGAATTTATACATAAATATAAGATAACGGAATTTTTCTTAATGCACTGCCGTTATGCCGTTAACGCTTTATGTAGACGTCAGTGCGTTAAAGAAGGTTTATTAACTTAAATATGTTAAACTAATGATTTGAAGCATTTCGATATCGATTGCTAAATGTGTATATACAAGAAAATCGACTTTATACCTAAATATAAGATAACGGAATTCTTCCAAACGTACTGTCATTATGCCGCCATGGCTTTATATCAACTTCAATACGTTAAAGAAGGTTAATTATTTTAAATATGTTAAACTAACGGTTTGAAGCATTTCGATATCGATTGTTAAATCTGCAAATACAAGAGAATCGACTTTATACCTAAATATAAAATTATAACATTACGGAATTCTTCTAAATGCACTGCCGTTATACCGTTAAGGCTTTATGTAGACTTTAGTAAGCTATGAAATGTTTATTAACTTAATATGTTAAACAAATGATTTGAAGCATTTCGATATCGATAGCTAAATATGTATATACAAGAAAATCGACTTTATATCTAAATATAAGATTACGGAATTCTTCTACATCCACTGCCGTTATGCCAACTTCAGATCGTTAAAGAAGGTTTATTAACTTAAATATGTTAAACTAATGAGTTGAAGCATTTCGATATCGATTGCTAAATGTGTATATACAAGAAAATCGATTTTATACCTAAATAAAAGATAACGGAATTCACCCAAATATACTGCCGTTATGCCGTTGTGGCTTTATTTAAACTTCAGTAAGATAAAGAACGTTAATTAACCTAAATATGCTAAACCAGTTATTTGAAGATTGTCGATATCGATTGCTTAATGTGTAAATCCAAGAAAATCGACTACATACCTAAATATTAGATTACGGAATTCTTCTACATGCTTTATGTTAACTTCAGGCGTTAAAGAAGCTATATTAACTTAAATATGTTAAACTTATGATTTGAAGCATTTCGATATCGATTT
>JAPZAG010003432.1:0-10619 GCA_027475135.1 Bactrocera correcta | reverse complement strand
TAGGGCTAATTAATTAAAATTTTAACTTTCGGAATTTTTAATCTTTTAATGTTTTTAAAATTTTAACCTTTAAAATTTAAAAAAAGGCCTTAATTCTTATACCCTATTTGGGTTTTCGCTTTGGGGTTGCTCTTCCCCACTTTAACCTTCCAAAAGAGAAAAGCAGCCCGGCCTTTACGTGCATGAAAAGGAAAACCGTCAATTTTTTTGGGATCCACCACACAAATAATACAAATGCTTGAGCTGATAACGAAGCGCTCATCGATTTTTTGATAACTACTATACATACATACAGTGTCGGACAAAACTCATTGGACTAACTCGAGTCTCACACATATTCCGTCATAACTTTTTACATAGATGCATTAGAAGAATAATTTTTTTTGCAAAAGAAAGATCACATATTCTATATTAACAAACAATGCAATTTTATTATCCAACTTTTATGTAAGATTTATAAATGATAACAGAAGGGAAAAAAGTAAAAAATTCGTGCGACATAACTCATTGGACTTTAGGAAAATATGAAAACAAATTAGTTTTAAATTAATATTTTACTGAGTAGCCATTATTATTTTTACTTGCAACACATCTTTTAGGCACAGATGAAATCAAATTACTAATATGTGTGCCATTTATTCCATTCCAGGCTTTTTTTTAAGGCAATAATAGCTGGTTTTTATAACCGTGAACCTGTTCCTTGTTAACTTGCCTGTTGACAGTTTCCTATAAGTTTTCAATCGGATTCATGTCAGCAGACTGGTCGGACCATCTGCAATATAAACTTGTTATTCCAAAAACCAATCCTTCTCAACTTTGAGGGTGTGTCTGCGGTCATTGTCATGTTGAAACTGCCAATCAGGCTGCATTTTTTTGGATAGCGTGAGGTAACATTTGAGTTTGCAGTATATTTTTATATTGGAACCCATCCATGTTCCCTTCTATTCTGTAAATAGGTCCTACTCCTTGACCAGAAAAGCATCCCCACACCATTATGTTACCCCACCATGCTTTACAGCACCCTGCAAATATCGACGGTCTAAACACTTTTCTGCTACTTCGTACACCTGATATTCATCTGTGTTCTGCAAATTAAACTTGGACTCATCTAAAACAATGTCGACTTCCGTTGCTCTACAGACTAATTAATATGCAGTTTCAGAAGTTCCAAACGTGCTATCCTATTTTTTTTTTTTTTGTTGTTTTGAAAATATATGGTTTTTTCGCTACACGGAACCTAAAGAGACCAGCATCAACGGCGCGTTGTTGTACTGTACGCGTACTCACTCTTAGTTGTAAGCTACCTACAACTTTTCGCAAGTCATCTTTTATCGAATTGACTCTATGGTGTCTTCCAATATTAATTTTTTTAACGATTCCTTCAGCTTTGTTCTTGCGTAAAATAGCAGAAACAGCTGATTTTCCTAGAGAATAATTTGTGCAAAGCTCCTTTGCCTCACATATTTTGTGAATTCGCTTGTAATTAATAATTTAAGTTCGTTTGAACATATTTTGCCTAAAATTATTTTCTAAAATAATTTTTTAGTAGCATTATTTGGGAAAAGTTTATAAATTTCCCTACACACCCGTTCCCATTAAAATAAACAATTCGAATAAGTGTGATCTACGATTAACCATTATAAGTACCTGCAAAATTCTTTTCTCGCCATAAAACTGTAGATTAATTCATTGGAAGTGGTTATTTCGATGTCCAAAGCGTTAGTCCAATGAGTTATGTCGCACGAATTTTTTACTTTTTTCCCTTCTGTTATCATTTATAAATTTTACATAAAATTTGGATAATAAAATTGCATTGATTGTTAATATAGAATATGTGATCTTTCTTTTGCAAAATAAATTATTCTTCTAATGCATCTATGTAAAAAGTTATGACGGAATATGTGTGAGACTCGAGTTAGTCCAATGAGTTTTGTCCGACACTGTATGTATATGAGTATTGATTTTAAATGAGGGCCCGTGGGGTATCTCTTTAAAGAGATAAATACCGAAAAATACCATAAAGTAGTCAAACAAAGTTTGAAAAGCATGCCACAAATCAACGCTTGTTAGAAAATGTTCAACAAATAAATAAATTTATAGGAGAATTATATACACTTTTCTAAATTTTTAGATATCTATACCCTGAAAAGAGCATATGATTTTTGCCATGATGTTTCTAACAACCAAAAGAAAACGTTGCAGTTCCTACAAAGTAAAATGTCAATTGAACTAAAATCCGGCCTATAGTATTCAACACATTTTTTTTGGCAAAATTCGTGTTTTGTTTTCTTCTAGTAGCTCCTCTCAAGGGTAATACACTGATTCTGGCCACCTTCCAACAGTTCGATACAATTTTTGTAGAAGAATTTTTACTTTGCTTCAAAATAGGCCTCAGTTGTGGCTATCACCTCTCCATTTAATGAAAATTTCTTCTTGAGGACCAGATCTGGAAAAAACGATGGATGCAGAGGCAATTCGAAGCCCAAAACTGGCGTTTTTGCCATCGTTTTTACTAATGTGTGATACGGTGCATTTTTCTTCTTGCTTGGCGTAGACACCTCCTTCGTGGTTATAGACGAGTTTACCGTCGATTTTTCTGATCACTTTTTGACACTAATTAGAGATTAATAGTGTGGCCAGGTCCTGGTCTTCAAAACAGAGTGGGAATCTGTCTCTTCCTCTGTTTCCTCTGGTGGGTACTGCTTCGAATACTTTCAGAGCTGGAGTGTTTTCTTCCATTCGGACAACATGACCTAGCCAGCGCAGCTTCTTCTTTACTGGCGTAGACACCGCTTACGCGATTATAGCCGAGTCAACAACAGCGCGCCAGTCGTTTCTTCTCTTCGCTACGTGGCGCCAATTGGATATTCCAAGCGAGGCCAGGTCCTTCTCTACTTGGTCCTTCCAACGGAGTGGAGGTCTTCCTCTTCCTCTGCTTCCCGCGGCGGGTACTGCGTCGAATACTTTCAGAGCTGGAGTGTTTTCATCCATCCGGACAACATGACCTAGCCAGCGTAGCCGCTGTCTTTTAATTCGCTGAACTATGTCAATGTCGTCGTATATCTCGTACAGCTCATCGTTCCATCGAATGCGATATTCGCCGTGGCCAACGCGCAAAGGACCATAAATCTTTCGCAGAACCTTTCTCTCGAAAACTCGCAACGTCAACTCATCGGTTGTTGTCATCGTCCAAGCCTCTGCACCATATAGGAGGACGGGAATTATGAGAGACTTATAGAGTTTGGTTTTTGTTTGTCGAGAGAGGACTTTGCTTCTCAATTGCCTACTTAGTCCGAAGTAGCACCTGTTGGCAAGAGTTATCCTGCGTTGGATTTCTAGGCTGACATTGTTGGTGGTGTTTACGCTGGTTCCAAGATAGACGAAATTATCTACAACTTCAAAGTTATGACTGTCAACAGTGACGTGAGTGCCAAGTCGCGAGTGCGACGACTGTTTGTTTGATGACAGGAGATATTTCGTCTTGCCCTCGTTCACTGCCAGACCCATTTCTTTTGCTTCCTTGTCCAGTCTGGAGAAAGCAGAACTAACGGCGCGGGTGTTGAGGCCGATGATATCAATATCATCGGCATACGCCAGCAGTTGTACACTCTTATAAAAGATAGTACCCTCTCTGTTAAGTTCTGCAGCTCGAACTATTTTCTCCAGAAGCAGGTTGAAAAAGTCGCACGATAGGGAATCGCCTTGTCTGAAACCTCGTTTGGTATCGAACGGCTCGGAGAGGTCCTTCCCGATTCTGACGGAGCTTTTTGTGTTTCTCAACGTCAGTTTACACAGCCGTATTAGTTTTGCGGGGATACCAAATTCAGACATCGCGGCATAAAGGCAGCTCCTTTTCGTGCTGTCGAAAGCAGCTTTGAAATCGACGAAGAGGTGGTGTGTGTCGATTCTCCTTTCACGGGTCTTTTCCAAGATTTGGCGCATCGTGAATATCTGGTCGGTTGTTGATTTACCAGGTCTAAAGCCACACTGATAAGGTCCAATCAGTTTGTTGACGGTGGGCTTTAATCTTTCACACAATACGCTCGACAGAACCTTATATGCGATATTGAGGAGGCTAATCCCACGGTAGTTGGCGCAGATTGTGGGGTCTCCTTTTTTGTGGATTGGGCATAGCACACTTAAATTCCAATCGTTGGGCATACTTTCGTCCGACCATATTTTGCAAAGAAGCTGATGCATGCACCTTATCAGCTCTTCGCCGCCGTGTTTGAATAGCTCGGCCGGCAATCCATCGGCCCCTGCCGCTTTGTTGTTTTTCAGGCGGGCAATTGCTATTCGAACTTCTTCATGGTCGGGCAATGGAACGTCTGCTCCATCGTCATCGATTGGGGTATCGGGTTCGCTTTCTCCTGGTGTTGTGCGTTCACTGCCATTCAGCAGGCTGGAGAAGTGTTCCCTCCATAATTTAAGTATGCTCTGGGCATCGGTAACTAGATCACCTTTGGGGGTTCTACAAGAGTATGCTCCGGTCTTGAAACCTTCTGTAAGCCGCCGCATCTTTTCGTAGAATTTTCGAGCATTACCCCTGTCGGCCAGCTTATCAAGCTCTTCGTACTCACGCATTTCGGCCTCTTTCTTTTTCTGTCTACAAATGCGTCTCGCTTCCCTCTTCAACTCTCGGTATCTATCCCATCCCGCACGTGTTGTGGTCGATCGTAACGTTGCGAGGTAGGCAGCCTGTTTTCTCTCCGCTGCGGCACGGCACTCCTCGTCGTACCAGCTGTTTTTTTGCACTTTCCGAAAACCAATGGTTTCGGTTGCAGCTGTACGTAAGGAGTTTGAAATGCCGTCCCACAGTTCCCTTATACCGAGTTGTTGACGAGTGCTCTCAGAGAGCAGGAGTGCAAGCCGAGTAGAAAAACGTTCGACTGTCTGTTGTGATTGCAGCTTCTCGACGTCGAACCATCCTTGTGTTTGTTGGCGTGCGTTTTTTGCTGCACAGAGGCGGGTGCGTATTTTGGCTGCAACAATATAGTGGTCCGAGTCGATGTTAGGACCTCGGAGCGCACGCACATCTAAAACACTGGAGACGTGTCTTCCGTCTATCACAACATGATCGATTTGGTTGGTGGTTTTTCGATCTGGAGACAGCCAGGTAGCTTGATGTATCTTCTTATGCTGGAATCTAGTGCTACAGATAACCATATTTCGGGCCCCGGCGAAGTCGATCAGCCTCAGCCCATTTGGGGATGTTTCCGCGTGGAGGCTGAATTTACCGACCGTAGTGCCAAAGATACCTTCTTTGCCCACCCTGGCATTGAAGTCGCCAAGCACGATTTTGACATCGTGGCGGGGGCATCTCTCATAAGTGCGCTCCAAGCACTCATAAAAGGCGTCTTTGGTCACATCGTCCTTCTCTTCCGTCGGGGCGTGGGCGCAAATCAGCGATACGTTGAAGAACCTCGCTTTGATGCGGATTGTGGCTAGACGTTCATTCTCCGGAGTGAATGATAGTACTCGGCGACGGAGTCTCTCTCCCACCACGAATCCAACACCAAACTTGCGCTCCTTTATATGGCCACTGTAGTAAATGTCACAAGGACCTACTCGTCTCTGTCCTTGTCCCGTCCATCGCATTTCTTGGACGGCGGTGATGTCAGCCTTTATCTTTACGAGGACATCTACCAGCTGGGCAGCGGCACCTCCTCAATTAAGGGACCGGACATTCCAGGTGCATGCCCTCAAATCATAGTCCTTATTTCGTTTGCCATGGTCGTCATCAAAAGGGGGGTCACTCATCCGAGGCTTGTTGTTGTCTTTCATTGGGGGTTTTTTTTTTACGTGGCGGGTCCCAAACCCAGCGCACAACCCTATGCAGGGGTGTTTCGCCTTCTCACTTTAGCTCGCCTTCAAACGGATGTTCTTAGGCTACCCAGAGGATACTTGGTCAAAGACCGGAAGTCGTGAGCTGCTTGAGTCATATGTAAAAGAATCGTTTCTGGCCACTCCCAAGTGAATGGCGATCAGAGAACTTTCCTCACTTGCGTGAACTTCTACACATGACTCCATCCTCAGCTGCTGTCCATTAATTCACTGATCTATTTCAATGTCGCTGTATATCTCGTACAGCTCATCGTTCCATCGACTGCGGTATTCGCCATTGCCAATGCAGAAGCTTTATGTCGAACACTGCTAAGGCCGACTCATAAGTTGCTGTCATCGTCAATGCCTCTGCACAGAACGGAGCTGATGATCGACTTGCAGAATTTGGTCGTTGTTCGTCGAGAGAGGACTTTTCTTTTTTTCGTACTGTCAAAAGCTACTTTGAAATCGACGAAGAAGTGGCTCCCCGTTTCACGTGTCTTTTCCAAGACTTGGCGCATGGTTATATATGGTCAGTTTTTGATGTGCCAGGCCTGAAGATACACTGATAGTCATTCAGCACCAATCAGTTTGTTGACTGTGGGTTTTAATCTTTCATACAATACGCTCGATAGAACCTTATACGCGATGTTTAGGAACCTTGTATCACGGCAGTTGGCGCAGATTGTGGAGTCTTCTTTTTCCTGTATTGGGCAGTAATTCCAATCGTAGGGCCTGCTTTCGTCCAATCATATTCTACAAAGAGCTGATGGTCTTAATCAGTTTTTCGCCGCTGTATTTGTATAGCTCGGCCGGCAATCCATCGGCCTCCGCCGCTTTGTGGTTCTTCAGACGGGTAATGCCTATTATTCGTACCTCTTCATGGTCGGGTAATGGAACTTACGCTCAATCGTAATCGATTGCGGAAGCCTTAATGCGTTTGCATAGTCGTCATCAAAAGGGAGTCTCTCATCCGAGGCTGTTTTGTCCTTTTCATTGGGGGCATTCTTTACGTGGTGTCTTCAAAATCCAACTTACAATCCTGGCAAGTCGTGAGCTGTTTGAGCCATGTACCAAATAATCGTTTCTAGTCACTCTCAGGTGAATGGTGTTCAGAGAACTTCTTTCACTTTCGTGAGCTTCTGCACATGACTCCGATTTGCAATTTCTATATAATATAGTTATATGGCGAACCGAATATTTTAAGCCAGATGTGTGCTTTTCGCAACAAATTTGGTAGAAATATGCTGCCTGGTTGGGACTCAATGATCTCACAAAACGATTATATCAGATTTAAGCCACTTAAGCCCTCTCTTCGAATGGTAAACCTAGTTTTACGTCTGGTACAAAATTTGTGAAACTGAGCATAAAGGTTGGGGATGAATATACAGTTGCAATCATCATAAGTAGGGATGATCGACTGTTATCCTAACGTTAATCGTGGCTTCCATTAGCAATTTTTAAAATAATTATAGTTTTTGTTGTGTGCAAAGAAAGGGAAAAAAACTGTATGAGAATAAAAGTTTCGGGTTTTAACTATTTATTTATTGAAGTTTACACAACAGATTTGTTGTTTTATGCAAATATTTACATTTGTTTGCATACTTAAGGGCGTTGAACCACGAAAGGGTGTTACGGGGCTGCCATTCGATCGAGCACTGTGCAACTCAACGCCGAGTGCTGCAACCTTTTCAAAGCACTTCACATGCCGCACTATCAGCGCTGCCAATCGCTGACGCAAATCGATCCTTTTGCGCTCAAATCCCTAAAGAAAAAATCTTTATCGCGCAATCAATTGTCGCGCTCCTTCTGCGTTTTCTTCAATGCAATACAATTCGATTTGACTCTTTAAATTGCGCAATAAACACATATGTACACTCACACATACACTTCGATTTTCGATTTCTTTGTGTACGAAATATTTCGCTTTGATGGCAATGATTGTTGGCTAGAACCGCTGTGGTAAAGCCGCTGACAAAGCAATTTGCGTAGACTTCCTAATTGATAGCCTCGGGGAAATTTACGCACACGCACACATGCACTGCAAAAACAACAAGCAAAAATCACAAAAAACAACAGCAAAGTCATAGCAGCGCCGAGCACGAAAATAACAAAAAATTGCTGTGAAGATTCAAAATCCAAAAAAAAAAAAAACAAAAAATGGGGTGAGCGCGCGAGGGTAAGCTGTGTGGCATAAAAGACGCGGCGCTCGGCTGCTTTGCGAATTGCTAACAAACAATGAGGAATCAAATTATTTTAATGATACACAAATTGATACTTTGACACAAAATGCTGCGCATACAAAAGGGTGCGATAGGGAAGCAGTTTTTCAAACACACAAACATACATTTTTACAAATTTATAAGCACGTATGCACGCACACACACACACACATATAATGATCGCGACAAAACATCGCACAATGGCTTGTGAAAAGAAGCCGTTAAATAAGAGCGCTCTTGGCGTCAGCGCTGATTACATTAGTCATCATGATGATGAGCATGTTGCTGATGACGCGCATGATGCTGGCGAAAATTGTATAACAACAAGCATGTTGAAATAGCAAAACAAACAAAAGCGCCCAAAATAATATGGGTAACGCATAGAATAGCTGTAACAGTAACAATAACAAAACACACGTGTGCTGTAACAATATTTACCAGCAAGCAATTTACAGGAAGATTGGCAGGATGAAGTATAGAAGCGCTTACACAGTTGTATTGTAGAGCAGTCTGGAAGCGAAGGGAACAGTTTTTTTTATAACAAATTTTTTTTAAGCAAGGAAATCTTGTCAGCTTGGTAACCACATTAACTAAAGCGCTTTTCAAAGGTTGAAGTAAAGCTGTTGGTATGTTCGTAAGCTTAGATGGGTTTAGGTTAGGTTAATAAGCCACGCATAGATCAGTTTGGTACTTTGCGATACCAAATGGAGTACACTTGAAATTCAAGAGGAAAAGTCATCGTTTAGGATGCCTGATTTTAATAGAATCTGCGGCCTCACTATCAATACCACTGTCCTCCAGTGCAGCTCTTGTGGGGACCCCAGATCTACAGCGAGTCTTACTAATGCAGACAAGTGCACAAGAGATGCTCCATTATTTCTCTGGTGTCTTATTGTAGACATTTCCTGCAGTGTTCTCGATCAGCCACATCTTGCGGGTGTGTGTTGCCACTAGGCAGTGACCAGTTAGTATTTCGATCATTTTTCTTCAGTCTCTTCTATCGAAGGACAATTGGAAATTTGTATACTTCCGTTCTACTGATTTGCATGTGACTTTTGCAGTTTTCAGCCGGTGGCTCGTTCCCTCGGTTTTTATTTTCTTCACCATTCTTCGGTCGAGATCGTCGTACAGACAATGCATGGGTTTTTCAATGTGGATCACGTTTTCGGATGTTAGCCGTACAGCATTTTAGGTAATCTCGTCCACTATTTGATTGTCCTCAGTGCCTTTTTGGGCTGGAACCCAGTAGAAGTGAAATTACTTCTGTCAGCAATTTTTACCGCTGCCTTGATTCCCAAGACACTTCTGGGAATATGATATGCAAAACGAGGTTACTGCCTTGAATGCTGCTTGGCTGAATTGCCTGCAGGTGCAAAGGCCAGTCCTCGGCTGTTGCAATAGCAAAGACTCAGCTTAAATATACTGCAGTGATCCGGCAACATAAGGTTGGCTTATGCCTAACTCTGGCCAGCATATCCCCGCATCAACTCCATTCCTTTTTGAGGCATCCGTATAGTTGGTTAGAGTATTGCACGTAGCTAACATACCCTAGAATTTGATTGAGGTATGCACTGCGACCTTGGGTCTATTGATACCCTAACGCCAGCCGAATTTTTCTAGGTTTTCTTTGAACCTTCTTTCCCAGTTTTAAAGTGGGATCACGTAGCCGGTGTTTGCCAACCGTCATTACCTACCGAGCTATGCCCGAAGATTTTACATGTAAATTCAACTCATGAAGAAAAAAACTAGGTTCGGGGCTAATATACCGTTTGAGTGATAGAACTTATTATCAGAATCCTATTAAACCTGAACAGGGTTTTATAGTTTGCCAGAATTTGTAGCATCCCTAAGAAAACCCTATAAAATATATATGTAAACGATCCTCTTTAATTGCAGACCCTACAAATTATGAATAAAATATATGTACATATATATAAACGATCTTCATGAATCGGAACTTTTTAAATTGTGAGGCAATGACCTTTGAAGCAGAGGAAACCTCGGACATTTTGGAGATTTTGAGTATCGATCTGACTGATTTTCACACCCCCTTTTCTCCTCAAGAGACTTCTCATTTGGTCGCAATCTCCCATGTCAGATGCTAAAGCAAAATTTTCATACAAGCTGCCATACAAACTGAACGATCCAATCAGGCTAGTCAGAAAACTTATTCATTTGATGGGATATCTTCTCAAATTTTTTTATGGGTATTATCTTAAGCAACGATATAATCTCCAAGAAATCGTTCATATCGGACACTGTAGCATACTACTGTGCCCAAAAAATAAGGTGACATTTGAATTTAAACTGCGGCGTCGAAGGTTGGGGAATTATTTTTTTTTTTTTTTAGGTTGGTAGTACTGTCAGTCACATTTATGTCAAAATTTTATGTCAAAATATTTATTATGTTGAGATACTGTCGTTTTGTGAGCTGCTAAAAGTGAGGTTTTCGTTTTTGCGATGTCGAAATTTGTTGAGCAAAGAATTTCATTAAATTTTGTTTAGAATCAATTTTCTGCTGCGGGTACGTTGAGGATGGTGCAGAAAGCCTTTGGTGATGAGGCTTGTCTAAAA
>JAPZAG010003431.1:0-10624 GCA_027475135.1 Bactrocera correcta | reverse complement strand
TTAACTTAAATATGTTAAGCTAATGAGTTGAAGCATCTCGATATCGATTGCTAAATGTGTACATACAACAAAATCGACTTTATACCTAAATATAAGATTACGGAATTCTTCCAAATGCACTGCCTTTATAACGGCTTTATGTAAACTTCAGTAGGATAAAGAAGGTAAATTAACTTAAGTAAGTTAAACTAATGATTTGAGGCATTTCGATATCGCTTGCTAAATGTGTATATACAAGAAAATCGTATTTATACCTAAATATAAGATTACGGATTTCTTCTAAATGCACTGCCGTTATACCGTTAAATCTTTATGTAGACTTCAGTGCGTTAAAGAACGTTTATTAACTTAAATCTGTTAAACTAGTGATTTGAAGCATTTCGATATCGATTGCTAAATGTGAATATACAAGAAAATCGACTTTATACCAAAACATAAGATTACAGAATTCTTCTAAATGCACTGCCCTTATGCCGTTAAGGCTTTATGTAGACTTCAGTGCGTTAAAGAAGCTTTATTAACTAAAATATGTTAAACTAAAGATTTGACGCATTTCGATATCGGTTGCTAAATGAGTATATACAAGAAAATCGAATTCATACCTAAATAAAAGTTTACGTAATTCTTCTAAATGCACTGCCGTTATGCCGTTATGGCTTTATATTAACTTCAGTTCGTTAAAGAAGGTTTATTAACTTAAATATGTTAAACCAGTTATTTGAAGCATTTCGGTATCGATTGCTTAATGCATATATACAAGAAAATCGACTTTATACCTAAATATAAGACTACGGAATTCTTCCAAATGTACTGTCGTTATGCCGCCATGGCTCTTTATCAACTTCAATACGTTAAAGAAGGTTAATTAACTTAAATATGTTAAACTAAGGATTTGAAGCATTTCGATGTCGCTTGCTAAATGTGTATATACAAGAAAATCGAATTTGTACCTAAATATAAGATAACTGAATTCTTCTAAATGCACCGCCCTTATGCCGTTAAGGCTTTATGTAGACTTCAGTGCGTTAAAGAAGGTTTATTAACTTAAATATGTTAAACTAATGATTTAAAACATTTCGATATCGATTGCTGAATGCGATATACAAGAAAATCGACTTTATACCTAAATATAAGATTACGGAATTCTTCCAAATGTACTGTCGTTATGCCGCCATGGCTTTGTATCAACTTCAATACGTTAAAGAAGTTTAATTATTTTAAATATGTTAAACTAATGGTTTGAAGCATTTTGGCATCGCTTGCTAAATGAGTATATACAAGAAAGTCAAATTTATACCTAAATATAAGATAACGGAATTCTTCTAAATGCAGTGCAGTTATACCGTTAAGGCTTAATGTAAGCTTCAGTGCGTTAAAGAAGTTTTATTAACTTAAATATGTAAAACTAATGATTTGAAGCTTTTCGCTATCGATTGCTAAATGCATATATACAAGAAAGTCGAATTTATACCTAAATATAAAATTGGGGAATTTTTCTAAATGCAGTGCAGTTATACCGCCATGGCTTCATGTCACCTTCGGTAGGTTAAAGAAGGTAATTTTACTTATATATGTTAAACTAATGATTTGAAGCATTTCGATATCGATTGCTTAATGTGCTAGTACAAGAAACTTGACTTTATACCTAAACATAGGATAACGGAATTCTTCCAAATGCACTGCCGTTATTCCGCCATGGCCTTATGTTAACTTCAGTTAGTTAAAGAAGGTTTATTAACTCAAATATGTTAAACCTGTTATTTGAAGCATTTCGATATCGATTGCTTAATGCATATATACAAGAAAATCGACTTTATACCTAAATATAAGATTATGGAATTCTTCCAAATTACTGTCGTTATGGCGCCATGGCTTTATTTCACCATCAATACGTTAAAGATGGTTAATTAACTTTAATATGTTAAACTAATGATTTGAAGCATTTCGATATCGATTGCTAAATGTGTATATACAAGAAAATCGACTTTATACCTAAATATAAGATTACGGAATTCTTCCAAATTACTGTCGTTATGGCGCCATGGCTTTATTTCACCTTCAATACGATAAAGATGGTAAATTAACTTTAATATGTTAAACTAATGATTTGAAGCATTTCGATATGGATAGCTAAATGAGTATATACAAGAAAATCGACTTTATACCTAAATATAAGATTACGGAATTCTTCCAAATGTACTGTCGTTATGCCGTCCTGGTTTGTATCAACTTCAATACGTTAAAGAAGGTTAATTATTTTAAATATGTTAAACTAATGGTTTGAAGCATTTCGATATCGACTGCTAAGTGTGTGAATACAACAAAATCCACTTTATACCTAAATATAAAATTATAACATTACGGAGTTCTTCTAAATGTACTGCCGTTATACCGTTAAGGCTTTATGTAGACCTCATTAAGCTAAAAAATGTTTCTTAACTTAATATGTTAAACTAATGATTTGAAGCATTTCGATATCGATTGCTAAATGTGTATATACAAAAAAATCGAATTTATACCTAAATATAAGATGTTATGCCGCCATGGCTTTGTGTAAACTTCAGTGCGTTAAAGTAGGTTTATTAACTTAAATATGTTAAACTAATGATTTGAAGCATTTCGATATCGATTGCTAAATGAGTATATACAAGAAACTCGACTTCATACCTAAATATAAGATTACGGGATTCTTCCAAATGTACTGTCGTTATGACGCCATGGCTTTATATCACCTTCAATACGTTAAAGAAGGTTAATTAGCTTAAATATGTTAAACTAATGATTTGAAGAATTTCGAAATCTTCTGCTAAATGCATATATACAACAAAATCAACTTTATACCTAAATATAAGATTACAGAATTCTTCCAAATGTACTGTCGTTATGCCGCCATGGCTTTATATCAACTTCAATACGTTAAAGACGGTTAATTAACTTAAATTTGTTATACTAATGATTTGAAGCATTTCGATATCGATTGCTAAATGAGTATATACAAGAAAATCGACTTCATACCTAAATATAAGATTACGGGATTCTTCCAAGTGTACTGTCGTTATGTCGCCATGGCTTTATATTACCTTCAATACGTTAAAAAAGGTTAATTAACTTAAATATGTTAAACTAATGATTTGAAGATTTTCGAAATCGACTGCTAAATGCATATATACAACAAAATCGACTTTATACCTAAATATAAGATTACGAAATTCTTCCAAATGTACTTTCGTTACGCCGCCATGGTTTGTATCAACTTCAATACGTTAAAGAAGGTTAATTATTTTAAATATGTTAAACTAATGGTTTGAAGCATTTCGATATCGACTGCTAAATGTGTAAATAAAACAAAATCCACTTTATACCTAAATATAAAATTATAACATTACGGAGTTCTTCTAAATGTACTTTCGTTATACCGTTAAGGCTTTATGTAGACCTCATTAAGCTAAAAAGTGTTTATTAACTTAATATGTTAAACTAATGATTTGAAGCATTTCGATATCGATTGCTAAATGTGTATATACAAAAAAATCGAATTTATACCTAAATATAAGATGTTATGCCGCCATGGCTTTGTGTAAACTTCAGTGCGTTAAAGTAGGTTTGCTAACTTAAATATGTTAAACTAGTGATTTGAAGCATTTCGATATCGATTGCTAAATGAGTATATACAAGAAAATCGACTTCATACCTAAATATAAGATTACGGGATTCTTCCAAGTGTACTGTCGTTATGTCGCCATGGCTTTATATTACCTTCAATACGTTAAAAAAGGTTAATTAACTTAAATATGTTAAACTAATGATTTGAAGATTTTCGAAATCGACTGCTAAATGCATATATACAACAAAATCGACTTTATACCTAAATATATGATTACGAAATTCTTCCAAATGTACTGTCGTTATGCCGCCATGGCTTTATATCAACTTCAATACGTTAAAGAAGGTTAATTAACTTAAATTTGTTAAACTAATGATTTGAAGCATTTCGATATCGATTGCTAAATGTGTATATACAAAAAAATCGAAATTATACCTAAATATAAGATTAAGGAATTCTTCTACATGCACTGCCGTTATGCCGCCATGGCTTTGTGTTAACTTCAGTGCGTTAAAGTAGGTTCGTTAACTTAAATATGTTAAACTAATGATTTAAAGCATTTCGATATCGATTGCTAAATGAGTATATACAAGAAAATCGACTTAATACCTAAATATAAGATTACGTAATTCTTCTAAATGCTTTGCCGTTATGCCGTTAAGGCGTTTGTCGACTTCAGTAAGATAAAGAGGGTTAATTAACTTAAATATGTTAAACTAATGATTTGAAGCATTTCGATATCGATTGCTAAATGTGTATATACAAGAAAATCGACTTTATACCGAAATATAAGATATCGGAATTCTTCTAAATGCACTGCCGTTATGCCGTTATGGCTTCATTTTAACTTCAGTTCGTTTAAGAAGGTTTATTAACTTAGATATGTTACACCAGTTATTTGAAGCATTTTGAAATCGATTGCTTAATGAATATATATAAGAAAATCGACTTTCTACCTAAATATAAGTTTACGGAATTCTTGCAAATGTACTGTCGCTATGCCGCCATGCCTTTTTATCAACTTCAATATGTTATAGAAGGATAGTTAACTTAAATATGTTAAACTAATGTTTTGAAGATTTTCGAAATCGATTGCTAAATGCATATACAAAAAAAAAATCGACTTTATACCTAAATATAAGATTAGGGAAATTTCTTCAAATGCACTGCCGTTATGCCGTTAAGGCGTTTGCAGACTTCAGTGAGATAAAGTGGGTTAATTAACTTAAATATGTTAAACTAATGATTTAAAGATTTTCGAAATCGATTGCTAAATGCATATATACAACAAATTCGACTTAATACTTAAATATAAGATTACGGATTTCTTCTACATGCACTGCCGTTATGCCGCCAGCTTTCGATATCGATTGCCAAATGAGTATTAAGAAGAAAATCGACTTTATACCTAAATATAAGATTACGGAATTCTTCTACATGCATTGCCGTTATGCCGTTAAGGCGTTTGAAGACTTCAGTAAGATAAAGAGAGTTAATTAACTTAAATATGTTAAACTAATGATTTGAGGCATTTTGATATCGATTGCTATATGTGTATATACAAGAAAATCGACTTTATACCTAAATATAAGATTACGGAATTCTTTTAAATGCACTGCCGTTATGCAGTTATGGCTTCATGTTAACTTCTGTTCGTTAAAGAAGGTTTATTGACTTAAGTATGTTAAACTAATGATTTGAAGATTTTCGAAATCGATTGCTAAATTCATATATACAAGAAAATCTTCTTTATACCTAAATATAAGATTACGAAATTCTTCCAAATGTACTGCCGTTATGCCGCCATGGCTTTATATCAACTTTAATATGTTAAAGAAGGTTAATTAACCTAAATATGTTAAAGTAATGATTTGGGGCATTTCGATATCGATTGCTAAATGTGTATATGCAAGAAAATCGACTTTATACCTAAATATAAAATTACGAAATTCTCCCAAATGCACTGCCGTTATACCGTTATGGCTTTATGTAAACTTCAGTAAGATAAAGAAGGATAATTAACTTAAATATGTTAAACTAATGATTTGAAGCATCTCGATATCGATTTCTAAATGCACATATACCAGAAAATCGACTTTATACCTAAATAAAAGATTACGGAATTCTTCCAAATTACTGTCGTTATGGCGCCATGGCTTTATTTCACCTTCAATACGTTAAAGATGGTTAATTAACTTAAATATGTTAAACTAATGTTTTGAAGCATTTCGATATCGATTTCTAAATGCATATATACCAGAAAATCGACTATATACCTAAATAAAAGATTACGGAATTCTTCAAATTACTGTCGTTATGGCGTTAAGGCTTTATTTCACCTTAAATACGTTAAAGATGGTTAACTAACTTTAATATGTTAAACTAATGATTTGAAGCATTTCGATATCGATTGCTAAATGTGTAAATACAATAAAATCGACTATATACCTAAATATAAGATTACGGAACTCTTCTACCTGCACTGTCGTTATGCCGCCATGGCTTTATATCACCTTCATTACGTTACAGGAGGTTAACTAACTTAAATATGTTAAACTAATGATTTGAGGCATTTTGATATCGATTGCTATATGTGTATATACAAGAAAATCGACTTTATACCTAAATATAAGATTACGGAATTCTTTTAAATGCACTGCCGTTATGCAGTTATGGCTTCATGTTAACTTCTGTTCGTTAAAGAAGGTTAACTAACTTAAGTATGTTAAACTAATGATTTGAAGTTTTTCGAAATCGATTGCTAAATTCATATATACAAGAAAATCTTCTTTATACCTAAATATAAGATTACGGAATTCTTCCAAATGTACTGTCGTTATGCCGCCAGGGCTTTATATCACCTTCATTACGTTAAAGGAGGTTAACTAACTTAAGTATGTTAAACGAATGATTTGAAGCATTTCGATATCGATTGCTAAATGTGTATATACAAGAAAATCGACTTTATACCTAAATATAAGATTACGGAATTCTTCTAAATGCACTGTCGTTATGCCGCCATGGCTCTATATCACCTTCATTACGTTAAAGAAGGTTAATTAACTTAAATATGTTAAACTAATGATTTGAAGCATTTCGATATCGATTGCTTAATGCGTATATACAACAAAATCGGCTTTATACCTAAATATAAGATTACGGAATTCTTCTAAATGCACTGTCGTTATGCCGCCATGGCTCTATATCACCTTCATTAAGAAAGAAGGTTAATTAACTTAAATATGTTAAACTAATGATTTGAAGCATTTCGATATCGATTGCTTAATGCGTATATACAACAAAATCGGCTTTATACCTAAATATAAGATTACGGAATTCTTCTACCTGCACTGTCATTATGCCGCCATGGCTCTATATCACCTTCATTACGTTAAAGAAGGTTAACTAACTTAAGTATGTTAAACGAATGATTTGAAGATTTTCGAAATCGATTGCTAAATTCATATATACAAGAAAATCTTCTTTATACCTAAATATAAGATTACGGAATTCTTCCAAATGTACTGTCGTTATGCCGCCATGGCTTTGTATCACCTTCGTTACGTTAAAGGAGGTTAACTAACTTAAGTATGTTAAACGAATGATTTGAAGCATTTCGAAATCGATTGCTAAATGCATATATACAAGAAAATCGACTCTTTACCTAAATATAAGATTACGGAATTTTTCCAAATGCACTGCCCTTATACCGTTTTGGCTTTATGTAAACTTCAGTAAGATAAAGAAGGTTAATTAACTTAAATATGTTAAACTAATGATTCAAAGCATTTCGATATCGATTGCTTAATGCGTATATACAAGAAAATCTTCTTTATACCTAAATATAAGATTACGGAATTCTTCCAAATGTACTGTCGTCATGCCGCCATGGCTTTATATCACCTTCATTACGTTAAAGGAGGTTAACTAACTTAAGTATGTTAAACGAATGATTTGAAGCATTTCGATATCGATTGCTAAATGAGTATATACAACAAAATCGACTTTATTCCTAAATATGCGATTACGGAAATCTTCTAAATGCACTGCCGTTATGCCGTTAAGGCTGATTAACTTATATTTAAGTTAATTAACCTTGTTTAACGTATTGAAGTTGATGTAAAGCCATGGCAGCATAACGACAATACATTTGGAAGAATTCCGTAGTCTTGTTTTTATGTATAAAGTTGATTTTCTTGTATATACCCATTTAGCAATCGATATCGAAATGCTTCAAATCATTACTTTAACATATTTAAGTTAATAAACCTTCTTTAACGAACGGAAGTTGGCTTAAAGCCATGGCGGCATAACGGCAGTGCATTTAGAAGAATTCCGTAATCTTATATTTAGGTATAAAGTCGATTTTCTGGTATATACACATTTAGCTATCGATATCGAAATACTTCAAATCATTAGTTTAACATATTAAGTTATTAAATATTTTTTAGCTTACTGAAGTCTACATAAAGCCTTAACGGTATAACGGCAGTGCATTTAGAAGATAATGTTATAATTTTATATTTAGGTAAAAAGTCGATTTTCTTGTATATACACATTTAGCTATCGATATGGAAATGCTTTAAATCATTCGTTTAACATATTTAAGTTAGTTAACCTTCTTTAACGTATTGAAGGTGATATAAAGCCATGGCGGCATAACGACAGTGCATTTAGGAGAATTCCGTAATCTTATATTTAGGTATAAAGTCGATTTTGTTGAATATACACATTTAGCATTCGATATCGAAATGCTTTAAATCATTAGTTTAACATATTTAAGTTAATTAACCTTCTTTATCTTACCGAAGTTTACATAAAGCCAAAACGGTATAAGGGCAGTGCATTTGGAAAAATTCGGTAATCTTATATTTAGGTAAAGAGTCGATTTTCTTGTATATACACATTTAGCTATCGATATCGAAATGCTTCAAATCATTCGTTTAACATACTTAAGTTAGTTAACCTTCTTTAACGTACTGAAGGTGATATAGAGCCATGGCGGCATAACGACAGTGCATTTAGAAGAATTCCGTAATCTTATATTTAGGTAAAAAGCCGATTTTGTTGTATATACGCATTAAGCAATCGATATCGAAATGCTTCAAATCATTAGTTTAACATATTTAAGTTAATTAACCTTCTTTAACGTATTGAAGTTGATCTAAAGCCATGGCGGCATAACGACAGTAGATTTGGAAGAACTCCGTATTCTTATATTTAGGTATAAGGTCGATTTTGTTGTATATACACATTTAACAATCGATATCAAAATGCTTTAAATCCTTATTTTAACATATTTAAGTTAATTAACCTTCTTTATCTTACTGAAGTTCACATAAAGCCAAAACGGTATAAGGGCAGTGCATTTGGAAAAATTCCGCAATCTTATATTTAGGTAAAGAGTCGATTTTCTTGTATACACACATTTAGCTATCGATATCGAAATGCTTCAAATCATTCGTTTAACATATTTAAGTTGGTTAACCTTCTTTAACGTAATGAAGGTGATATAGAGCCATGGCGGTATAACGACAGTGCATTTAGAAGAATTCCGTAATCTTATAGTTAGGTATAAAGCCGAATTAGTTGCATATACGCATTTAGCAATCGATATCGAAATGCTTCAAATCATTAGTTTAACATATTTAAGTTAATATAACCTTCTTTAACGTATTGAAGTTGATGTAAAGCCATGGCAGCATAACGACAATACATTTGGAGGAATTCCGTAGTCTTATATTTATGTATAAAGTTGATTTTCTTGTATATACACATTTAGCAATCAATACCGAAATGCTTCAAATCATTAGTTAAACATATTTAAGTTAATTAACCTTCTTTAACGAACGGAAGTTGGCTTAAAGCCATGGCAGCATAACGGCAGTGCATTTAGAAGAATTCCGTAATCTTATATTAGGTATAAAGTCGATTTAACATATTTAAGTTAATTAACCCCCTTTATCTTACTGAAGTCTACAAACGCTTTAACGTTATCATATATTTAGGTATAAAGTCGATTTTCTTGTACATACACATTTAGCAATCGCTATCGAAATGCCTCAAATCATTGGTTAAATATATTTAAGTTAATTAACCCTCTCTATCTTACTGAAGTCTACAAACGCCTTAACGGCAAGGAATTTAGAAGAATTCCGTAATCTTATATTTAGGTATAAAGTCCATTTTCTTGTATATACTCATTTAGCAAACGAAATCGAAATGCTTCAAATCAATAGTTTAACATATTTAAGTTAACAAACCTACTTTAACCCACTGAAGTCTACAAACGTTTTAACGGCATAACGGCAATTCATTTAGAAGAAATTCGTAATCTTATATTAAGGTATAAAGTCAATTTTGTTGTATATACACATTTAGCAATCGATATCGAAATGCTTCAAATCATTAGTTTAACATATTTAAGCTAATTAACCCTCTCTATCTTACTGAAGTCTATAAACGCCTTAACGGCATAACGGCAAAGCATTTATAAGAATTCCGTAATCTTATATTTAGGTATAAAGTCGATTTTCTTGTATATACTCATTTAGAAATCGAAATCGAAATGCTTCAAATCATTAGTTTAACTAATTTAAGTTAACAAACCTACTTTAACGCACTGAAGTTAACACAAAGCCTTGGCGGCATAACGGCAGTGCATGTAGAAGAATTCCGTTATGAAATATTAAGGTATAAAGTCGATTTTCTTGTATATAATCATTTAGCAATCGATTTCGAAAATCTTCAAATCATAAGTTTAACATATTTAAGTTAATAAAGCTTCTTAAACGCACCGAAAATAACATAAAGCCATGGCGGCATAACGGCAGTGCATTTAGAAGAATTCCTTTAGCTTATATTTAGGTATAAAGTCGATTTTGTTGTATATACACAGTTAGTAATCGATATCTAAATGCTTCACATCATTAGTTTAACATATTTAAGTTAATTAACCTTTTTTAACGTATTGAAGTTGATATAAAGCCATGGTGGCTAACGACAGTACATTTGGAAGAA
>JAPZAG010003430.1:0-10628 GCA_027475135.1 Bactrocera correcta | reverse complement strand
AGTATAAGTATAAGTATAAGTATAAGTATAAGTATAAGTATAAGTATAAGTATAAGTATAATTTAAATTAAAGTATAAGTAAAGTAAAAGTATAAGTAAAAGTATAAGTATAAGTATAAGTATAAGTATAAGTATAAGTATAAGTATAAGTATAAGTATAAGTATAAGTATAAGTATAAGTATAAGTATAAGTATAAGTATAAGTACATATGGGTTAAAAGTATAAAAACCAAAAAAATTCCATTATGGTATCGGCATAAAATGATAATAAATTTTTTTTTATCCTGGAAAGGAATGCAAGCATTTTTGCGTAAGCCTCAAGCAAAAATACAGTATTGCAAACTATAAGCCCTGAGGGTAACAAGTATTTTCGAAATAGCTTCGAAATCGTTTAAAAGTGTGAATTATAAAGCTGAAGCCGAAGCAAAAAAACCCTTCACATATAAAAAATGCTTCTTGTAAAAATTTGATTTCGATTAAATGCGTTATTGCCTTAGGTAATAATTCATTCATTTATGGATTAAAGAAATTGATTGCGATCTTTCAGTTTGTATGTCCGATATAGACGGTTCCGAGTAGTGAGCAGTTCCTTGAAAAAAATATGACATTTGCAACATTATTTACACTTTACGGAGTAGTTTACCCTTTTGTTTACATTTTATGGGATTAACGATATTTTTGTTTACATTTAGCCAAGTCAACAACCTATTATTGTAAGTTTTTGAGATTAGTGACCCTTTTGTACATTTTATGGGGTCGATGACCCCATTTTTTACATTTTTAGCCGACTCAACTTATCATACTGATCATTTACTATAAGTCTTTGTTTAGAAGGGTCCCAAAGTTCTTTTAGAGTGTTACAAACTTCGTGTAAACTTAGTGTACCCCGTTCAGGGTATATTAACAATACCGAAATAGTTTTACCAGTCAATAACTGCCATTTTTGTCATATTTGTTCCTCTAATCAAAAGTAGAGGTTCGATTACACTTCAGCTAAGTTTGATGCCTGATACTCTGAAGTCTGTAGTTTATTTATAGAAACATTCCTGTTTCAACAAAAAAAACTTTAGCTTCACTTTGGCTGTGTAGTGAATTCTTCTTAAAAAAGAACAAACGCTTTACCCTCACGCTTAGATGTTTTTTTTCTTCCCAGCTTATCATATACATTTCCAGTTTCTCAATACTGATCCAACTATCTCTTCATAAATGTATTATTTTGGTATTTTGCAGTTTTCAAATAGTCCATTCGGTAATTATACACGTCAATGATCGAGTGGGAACATGTGTTCCTTTTCAAAAAAAATTTAAAACAGTTTTCAGCGAACTGTTTGCGCAAATGAAAAAACGTTATTTTTTGAACGCATTTTACCGAAAATAAGATTCAGTTGAAATTTATTTGGAGAATTGTTCTATCTATTTCGGCTAGTAAGCACTGCTTCTAGCCTAAGCCTTCAAAAATGTAGTAAAATATCTTTGCGGACATATTCCGCTAGCACTCTCAAGCAACCGCGCTTTACCGCAGTGATAATTCAATTTTGGACATTGATCACACATATTTCTGGCCGTCAGCTCAATTATCCAGCCTATTTTTAAAAAATATGCAAAAAATTTTGCGCTGCGGTTTTGGAAAACTGGTTTTTGCAACACGAGTGTGTTGGAATGGGACTTGGTAGGACTTGCAAACCAAGCGCGATTCAAGTGAAAACGTTTTCATATTAACAACGCTTATGCGTTTGCATCTCGCGTTCTGTAGCTACACGGTGGCTCGTATTTCTGCTGTGCGCTAATGTCATTTGAAGCTGTGGTTGTCATCGCTCATTTGCATTGCGGCTGGCGGTGTGACATGACCAGCACTCAGTTCAGTTTTGCTTTCGGCCAAAAACAACGGGGTGTCGCGTTCTAGTTAGGGGCAATAATGCAGTGAGAGATAACAGCTTTAGGGCTTATTTGCAATTGAAAACTATAAATAGATGAGGAGCTTCTTTTTTAGCTGCTCTTCTGCATTTGATTCACTTATTTATACAAGAGCAAATGTGTTGTTTTAAGTTGATAAAAATTCGAGGATTTAAAAAATAGATGAAAGAATAAACAAAAATACGCAAAAGTCACTTTTACTAATATATGAAAAATTTAAGTAGAAACGAGTTAGGAAGAGTTAGGGCCGGGTATAACTGAACGTTTTTTTCCTTTGGAAAACGTCAGGATCAAAGCAAGGTTAAAACCTTCAGAAGTGGGATAACTTTGTACTGAAGTACAAAAAAGTTAACTTCACCTGTACTGAAGCACTAATACCTTTCACAGGATGTTTTTTTAAGAATTAAAAGGGTATAGAAAATATTTTTCTTGATATTGAACCAACAGTATATATGACAGCTATATGATCAGAACAATAAATTCGTAGATTTTAGCCATAAACTATGCCAAATTTCCAAAAACCTATTTACAATGAATTAATATCGACCGATCAATATGTAAGTATAGCAGCTAGATCTGGAGCCAATAACCCTTTTGTTTATGTTTTATATAGTCAAAGACCCCTTTATTTAGAGTTCATGAAGTCAATGACCCTTTTGTTTACATTTAGCCAAGTCCAGAACATTTTTTTACATTTATCCATGCTAACAACTTTTTTTATATTCAGGGTTAATATCCCGTATGTTTACATTGTATGGGGTTAGTGACCCCTCTTTTTACACTTTGAGGTAAAGATCCTTTTGTTTACATTCTGCCAAGGTTAACGAAATCTTTTTTTTCATTTTATGAGGTCAACAACCCTTTTGACTCATGTGTCCGAAGTTAACATCCATTGTTTACATTTAATGAGGTCGAAGACCCTTTTGTTTACATTAAGCCAAGGCCGCAGTCTTTATTTAAATTCAGCCAAGTTCACAACCTTTGTTTATTTTAGGGGTCAGTGATCTCAGAGCTCTAAAAAAAACGAACATTTAGAAGGCATGAGGGCATAAATTGGTAACTTAAAGGGGTATTCTAGTCTGGAAGTATGAATTTCAGGTAATTTTTAAAGTGTCGTAAAAAAAGGGCAATTAATTTTACCATCCAATTTTTACCATCCATTTTTTTACTATTTATTTATTAATTTTTGAAGAATACAGAAAAAAATTAAAAACTAAAAGAAGTAAAAAATTTCAAAAATTATGAGCTGACGAAGTCTCTAAACATTTCCACGGGACAATACCCATGATTTCAACCCTCCTAGTTATCTGAAACCAAAAAGAAAAAAGATTATTAATCTAGAATCTAGAATAATGTAGCAATGGTCGGAACTACGGAAAATTGGGAAACATTTTTTTTTTTTTCAAAAAATGGCGACTGCCTGAAAAAATTTTTTTTTTTTTTTTTATCACTTTTTCTGACTATTTCGAATTTTTAAAAATAATAAAAATACAAATTTTTTAATGGGGCTAGTTCCAACCATAGACATGCCTATTAGGAAGACTCTATAAAAATTTCAAGTAAATCGGTCCAGTAGAACCTGAGAAATCGTGGGCATAGTTCCGAAAAAATCAGTTTTGAGAAAAACACGTTTAAAGTTTCGCGTTCCGGCCGAACCAGTTTGGATGGCGGGTCAGAAAAATGCCTATATCTCCGCAAATAATTTAAATTTTGAAAAATCCTCTTGTACACATATTCTTGAATAGTTTAACTTTGAAAATATATAAAAAAAAATTCGATTTTTTTTTTAATTTCTAGACTAGAATACCCCCTTAAGAATATAATAATGGAAATAAGTTCATGCATAAATTTCAGGTGCATTAGGAATATGCGTGTTGCATTCGAAAAATTGTTATTAATCTTGGGATATATTAACTTTTTCGTTCTTTACGTAATAGTCAATTATTTTTTATGTCATCTATTTATACGCGCTGAAGGTCGCACTCAACTGTCAGCCTTTGGGCATCTGCTTGCTCAAGCAAGCACGAAAGCGACATCACGTGGGGTGAAGGTCGTTTTTATAAAAAGTTTCCAAAAAATCTCTATGATACTGGACACTTGCTGTATGCGATTGTTGTCTTTACCCCATACGGCGCCAAACTGAATTGTGGTTGCCGCTATTGCGCCCCATTTGTTCAGGTTAGTTTCATCAGTAGATTTTTATCCGCCCAAAAAAGAACAACAGAGAGTCAACGTCTGCGCACTTTCACATTTGAAAAATAGTAACTCTTATGCTTTGTAAAGCACTTTTATTTAAGTAGTGCATATTAGAAAAAGTCTTTTAAATATTTAACAGCCACTGTTATCAAATTATGTTAGGCAGTTAGGTGAACATGAATTACAAAACCGCATTAGCTCATATTTATAGACCAGCCTACACATGAGTACTCATTTAAGCGCGGATACGTAAATAAATGTGCCGCTGCCAAAACGCAAGTATACCAACAAGAAAATATACAAAAAATTAACTGACCTTTTGCCATCATAAAAAGTTACTTATACGCCGTGTCACGTTACAAGCCCACTATCAAAATGCAATACCAACCGTCCAAATATTTTAAGATATATCTCATTATAAGCCATGTACAAGAATAGAATATGGGTGTGTGTATACGCATTTATGATTATATGTAAATATTAATACAAACACAAAAATACATGCGTATATGTAGGCCAGGCAAAAGTTGTATAAACCAGCTTATATATTACATGTACATCAGAAAAAAGAATATACACTCATGTATCTTTTATCTAAGTTCCCCATTGTATTTGATGCTTATAGGAAAAGAGGTACGCGTTTTTGGAATGATTTATGGGCCACAGTTGTATTGGGAACTTGAGGCACTTAAGGCCTCGAGCACAGCTTCCTTTTTACATTATAATCCAAATCTAATTATGAGTGACAGAATTTTTCGATAAGCTTTGACATAGGTATTTGAAGTGCTTGCAGGTTCATTTCAGCAGCGTACATGAGCTATTAAAGTAACATGGTGATGCTGAGGCAAATGAAAGCAAATGCTTTTAAGCACTTTATAATTTAAAATTTTTGTTGTGAATAATTATAGGAGCATTTAAGAAATTAAAAATCATGGATTTCTGTACGAATCTAATATTTAAGGATAAACAAGAATCTGTTTTATTGTTATTTTTTACAAATAATGTCAGTAAATTATGAACTTGTGTTAGCAATACAAATTGCTGCACTCCATTCGAAATTATAGTTTCCTTATACTACTGTGCCCAAGAAATAAGGTGACATTGTATTTATTTTGAAAATTCTTTATTTATTCTTCCAAATCAATTTCATCCCCTTCAAAGTAACCCCACCCGATGCAATGCACTTATGCCAACGGATTTTCCAATCTTCGAAATACTTATTGTAGTCACTTTCCGGGATGGCCTTCAGTTCCGTCTTCGCTGCGGCTTGAATCTCCTCTATCGTATAAAAACGGTATCCGCGTAGCGGTCTTTTGCTTGGTGAACAGCCAGAAGTCGCACGCCGCCAGATCAGGTGAATACGGTGGTTGCGGAACGATATGGGTTGAGTTTTTGGCGAAATGATCACGAATTACGAAGGCAGTATGGGATGGTGCATTATCGTGGTGTAAAAACCAAATATTCACTCGATTGATCGGTTGTTTCGGGGTCGTAAGTATAGATCCAAGTCTCATCGCCAGCTATAATGCATTTCATGATACCCTGGTAGTCGGAAAGCATCGTTTCACACACTTCAACGCGACGCCTTTTTTCCAAAAAATTCAATGTTTTTGGTACCGGTCGAGATTTGACGCGCTTGAGGCCCAAAACATCCTTCAAAATGGTATTGGATGAGCGTTTCGATATGCCAATTTCATCAACAAGGTCTCTAATTGTTAATCGACGGTTTTTCAACACCAAATCTTGGATTTGTTGAACGTGAGCTTCGTCGGTTGATGTTGATGGTCGCCCTGGACGCTCTTAATCTTCGACACGTTCACGGCTTGGAACTCACTATACCACTTGTAAACATTGTTTTTAGACATAGCCTCATCACCAAAGGCTTTCTGCACCATCCTCAACGTATCCGCAGCAGAAAGTTGATTCCGCAAACAAAATTTAATGCAAATTCTTTGCTCAACAAATTTCGACATCGCAAAAAAAGAAAAACTCACTTTTAGCAGCTCACAAAACGACACGTATCTCAAACACTAATGAATATTTTGACATGAAATTTGACATAAATGTGACTGACAGTACTTTCAACGTAAAAAAAAACGTCTTTTTCCTTTGGAAATCGTCAGGTTCAAAGCAAGGTGAAAACCTTTAGAAGTGGCATAACTTTGTACTGAAGTACAAAAAAGTTAACATCACCTGTACTGAAGCACTAATACCTTTCACAGGATGCTTTTTTAAGAATTAAAGGGTATAGAAAATATTTTTCTTGATATTGAACCAACAGTATATATGACGGCTGTATGATCAGAACAATAAATTCATATATTTTAACCAACGTAAAAAAAATAATTCTCCAAATCCTTCGACGCGCGCCGTTTAAATTCAAATGTCACTGGTAGCGCTAACTCTTTGTCGACTGGTGCGTCTTTATCAAATGTTCAGTGAGAATTTTATGATATTTCATTGATTGGAATTTACGTTATTGCGTTTTAAATTTCAGTATGTTGGTGTTATCGATACGAAAATGAGCTTCGAACAAAGAGCCAACATTAAATTTGGTTTTTAAAATTGTTAAAACTTTTTTCCCAAACGTTTCAATTGATGGAACAAGTTTATAGTGATGATTGTCTATCCCGTAGCAGAGTGCACGAGTGGTTTGAACATTTTCAAAATGCTTAAAAATTGCTCAGAATCGAACATTCGAAGAGCAACATTTTGACCGATTATTTGACCAAAAATCACATTTTAACCATTAACTACTCCCCATATTCACCTGATATGGCACCGTGCGACCTTCCTTCCTTTTCGGAAAAATGCATTTGTCCATTAAAGGTCCTCATATTCTGACCAATCTAACTGACTTCTTGCAAAGTTTAACCTCATGTTCTAAATTTTTTTTTCGCATTAATAGACCTTTCTTGTCTATTCGGCCTGGTAGCTTGGCCTTTTGCAAACGACTGCGAACTATTTGAGCACTTACTACATTTCCAGTTTCTGTTGCTATCACCTTCGACGACTTGAATGGGTCCTTTTTAGAAATAGTTACAATGTGGCGATCAAGAACTCTACTCGTTTTTTGTGGCCCTTCACGAGTGAGAGACTCGACTAGACTAGTTTTTTGCTCTAAAACATTTTTAACAAAATTATGAGACCTTTCCATTTATTTTCAAATTTCCCGAAGCGGTTTTCCTTGCTTTCTGAGTTTTGAAACCAGCCGGGCTTCTTCATCAATGCAATGTGACTTCCGACCCACCTGATTAAAAAATAATTTAAATTATCTGCAGCATTTTGAGCTTTAATGAAAGAAAACTTACCAATTTAGATAAAAAAAAACTTGAAATCTGGATAAAATTAACTTTGTTTTCACAAAAGCTAAGTTTACTTATGTGTAAGTATTATATTGAGCATGTTTTTTTTCTAAGTATTCACGCAAACCTGACTTACGCATTAACTCGGGGATTTACAAGCTTCATTCTCTGCTTCATTCTCTTAGAAAGGGCGATGCCATATTATCTTAATTAAACTTACAACATAACTTGTCGCATACAGCCCATAAAAAGTTTTTTAAAATGTTGAGAATACTAAGTCTTACAAGTATAGTGTAACTATTTTTTAAGCAAGTGTGTATGTATATTCATTCCTATAAAATGTTTACGTATACCTGCCAACCATGAGCGGGTAAACAACCAGATAATCAGTGGGTAACATGTGGGTAAACCTGTGGGTAAACATGTGTAGTTTGCTATAGGCAGAGCGAATATTTTACCCATACACGTACGTATACATGTGATCATACAACAAAATAGAGAAAAAATATGTAGTTGTGTTGAAATATTTGACACAAGAGGGTAGCCGTGGTTGGCAAGGATCTTTCACACGTATTCACACTCACCATTCTCAGTGACCGAAGTTTAGTTTTTACTGGTACCGCAAATCTGATGATAAGGGAGGACGAGATAAAGTTGAAATAATTCAGCGAAGAAAGAAGAGGAGTATGTATTACGTACTTAACATACAATTTGGATTGGAAACTGCCGTCTTTTGATCAAGACTAAAGTATGATGAATTAGTATTTTTAAAGCTCAATTTTTTCTTCGTTCATTTCCTTTAATAACATTTACATATTTATACTCTAGTCTTGTGAAGACTTCTTATTATTTTTGAGAATAAATAAAAGTAATTCCTAAAAAACAAAAAAAAAATTACAATAAAACAATAAACTATTTGCAAAGAAAACTGTAAGTATTTTTGCAAAGAAATGTTACCAGTAATTGAAATGTAATTACAAATGCGCTGGAAGAAAAAAACGTTCAACAAGCTTTTGTCAGGGTATGGCATCCAAGACTCCTCTTCAAAATAAAAAGGCTAATGCCATCACATTGCTCAAATCTTATTTAAGTGTACGTCCTGTACACAATATTTACATCAGATATGCCCACATTACGAGAAATAGAGGTAGCAATTTTTGCTGATGACACAGCGTTTATCGCTTCTAGTGGTACCCCTATAGAAGCTTCGTCTCTACTTCAAAACCAACTGAATATGCTGGAAGTTTGGCTAAACAAATGGAAAATAAAGGTTAACTCTGAAAAGTTTACACATGTCACATTTGCATTAGGAAAAGAGGAGTGCCCTGCTGTATTTTTAAATAATAAGCAGATTCCTACTGGGGACAAAGTTAAATATTTAGGGATGCATCTAGATCGACGTCTTATATGGAAAAGTCATATTCAGGCTAAACAACAACAATTAAAAATCAAAACTAAACGCATGTACTGGTTGCTCGGTCGAAAGTCTCAACTTAACATAGAAAATAAAATACGGCTCTACAAAGCTATTCTCAAACCCATATGGACATACGGCATACAGCTTTGTGGTACTGCCAGTAAGTCCAATGTGGAGATTTTGCAACGTTATCAAAATCAAAATCATTGCGGTCACTTATTAACGCCCTATGGTTTGTTACCAATGAAGCTATCCATAACGACCTAGGTATTCTCTTTATAAAAAATGAGATCCCAAAATACAGTGTTAGATATGTTGCACGTCTCTCAAACCATATAAACCCAATTGCTGTTTGTCTGTTAGATACAACTTATGAAACTATACGGCTAAAACATTCTTATATCTCAGATTTCCCACTTCTCTAAAACTCTCTTAGATTTAAGTCTGGCAACAAAAAAAAAAAGATAAATTTTTTAATGGATGGATAACTTAAGTTAATTATATTTTACTTATGTACATGTAAAAAACAAATAAAATAATCCCTTTTGTAGAAAATAAAATCTATACTCTAAACACCGACAGCAAGTCAGCCTCAATTTTCTATGTAGGATTTGCGGATAATTTATGCATTAACATCAATTCCATACATGCAGGGGATAATATTATGAAAAGAGAAGCCGAAAATGTTGAATGAAATCTTTTTGAGTACAAATTTGTATTTTTCACACGAAGGAACATCGAAAAACACAACTTCGAAAAGAAAAGTACACCACACACTAAGGAAACAGGGAAAAGGCTTCTCAGCTGTCTCTGCTTCTACACACAAACTGCGCATTGCACCATCTAGTGGCTGTGGGCAAAAGTTATGGGAATTCAAGGTGTACAAACCGGAAGTAAACAATTACTGCAGTGTTGATAATATACGCCGTCAGGAGCACAAGAAAAATAAATATTTGTTTGTTTTGTTATAATCTAGCAAAATGTTGCTACAGTGTATAATAGTTATATTGACCTTATGTCTGTCTTCAAATTTATCTACCACTGTTGGCAAAATTAAAATTATGAACAGAGTCTTACTAGTTTTGCTCATAGCAGTAAATGAGAAAGTGACATGTGCAGCTTTTGAAATATTCTACATCCGATAATGGAGAGATTCCTAACTGTTATATTGTTAGCCTAATGTTTACATGCATCGAACAATTTTTGATTATAATGGAAACACTTAAACGGAGTATCTATACCAGTTACATTTATATGATTTCTGATCTACAAATGATTAATGATTTTACTTCTTTTAAAATCAATTTATATAACATCCATTTATGGTACATTGTACATTAGTCAACGCAAAAGTTGACCTCCATGCAGTCTCTGGAAAAAAAATAAAAAATCTCGGCAATAATTACTAATAACAGAAGAACAAAAGTGTACTTAAGTTCCTTGCACTTACACTATGTTTGTTGCTTATTTTTATTGCTACAACAATAACCACGAACTTAAAAATTATTTGCTGCTATACAGAAGACAGCAATGGCAACGAAAGCAGCAATGAATAAAACATAAAGCACAAAATAATAAACAACAAATGCTTAAAAACCTAACTGAATTATTCAATTCAATTCAATTAACCACGTTAGTAGAAGAATTAACCACGTTAGAACAACATTTGTTTGTCTAAATATTAATGGTGCTGGGCAATTAGTTGTATATATGCAAGTTGTGGAATCCAACAAACCAAATATGCAATGCACACATTTTACAATATTGCAACTCTTTGCAAAAAGGTTTATTAATAC
>JAPZAG010003429.1:0-10640 GCA_027475135.1 Bactrocera correcta | reverse complement strand
AGAGATGCCCTTGGAAAGATTACGTTAAAATAAAAAAAAGAACTCAGCTAAGATTATAGTTAGCTTAGCAATACAGGTTCCTTAAGCCCCGATCCCGTCTGAAGAATAAGTTGGTAATTTATTACGTAATACTTAGGCTGATCAGGTAGAACAGCGTATTCAAAGTTAAAAGTAATTCAAGCCACCAGGATGGTATAAGAGAGCTTACAGGGAGTCGGTGTTAATCCCACATCTTGGGACCCGACTGACCGATTTCAACTAAATTTAGCAAAGCGATTTCTTCTTACATTTTTATGTCACATTGTGAAAATGTCCTATACAGCACAATTTTAAATACCACTTGATTCGTTCATTTTCCAGTCCACAGATCAAGAAGTAATTAGTAAAACAGGATTAAACTTTGCACGTATAATGAGTGCGCTAGCTTATGACCAAAGATTGTTGAAATGCAATAAAATGTGTTCAAGTCCGTAGATACCGAAATTTAGACTCCGTATCTATAGTTGATTTTTAAGGGGGTATTCTAGTCTAGAAATTAAAAAAAATCGAAATTTTTTTCACATTTTCAAAGTTTAACTATTCAAGAATATGTGTACAAGAGGATTTTTCAAAATTCAAATTATTATCGGAGATATAGGTATTTTTCTGACCCGGCATCCAAACTGGTTCGGCCGGAACGCGAAACTTTAAAAGCGTTTTTCTCAAAACTGACTTTTTCGGAACGATACCCATGATTTCTCAGGTTCTACTGGACCGATTTACTTGAAATTTTTATGGAGTATTCTTTGTAGGTTTGTCTATGGTTGTAACTAGCCCCATCCCAAAATTTTTATTTTTATTATTAAAAAAAATGAAAATAGTGAGAAAAAGTGATCCAAAAAAACTTTTTTCTTTAGCCAGTCGCCATTTTGTGAAAAAAAATGTTTCCCACTTTTCCGTAGTTCCGACTATTGCGACATTATTCTAGACAAATAATATTTTTTTTTGGTTTCAGATAACTAGGAGGGTCGAAATCATTGTCATGTGGAAATTTTTAGAGACCCCCCATTTCGTCAGCTCATAATTATTGAAATTTTTTACTTTTTTTTAGTTTTTAATTTTTTTCTGTACTCTTCAAAAATTAATAAATAACTAGTAATAAAATGGATAGTAAAAATATTAATTGCCTTTTTTTACGACACTTTAAAAATTACCTGAATTTCATGCTTCTAGACTAGAATACCCCCTTAATCGAAAATGTCTGTCAATGTGTGATATATATAACTGAAATTAAGGGACAATCATTTCCTTATAATGATATGTCTGTATGTCAATAATGGGTTGAATCGGATCAATACTTCACTTAACCACCATATACTTAATATATATATAATTTTGAACTTCCTGTTGACTTTGTACTGCATATATCGGCCAATATGTGAGTTATATCAATATAAATGAGAGAGCGTGTTTTACTCATAACAGTGTATCTTTGTGCCAAAAACATATAAATTTGCGCTAAAACTTGGCTTAGCCCCTATATAAATAATATCAGGATTTTCGAACATCCGGCTGACCTTGCTCCATATGATTGGTGATTGTATGTGAGGTACTTTCGGTTTTCTAACAAATCTTATGCCGAATTTGCCTGTGAATGTATGAGTTATACCTAGTATATGTATGTATATATAAAATTGCTTTGATTTCGATCCTCATGTTGACGTTTTACACCTTAAAGTCTTTTCCTGGCTTTGATTCTTGCAAGTTGCGAGAGTATAAAATGTTCGGTTGCACCCGAACTTAGCCTTTTCTTACTTGTTATAATCAAAAATATACTAAATATTTTGATATTTACAAAAAAAATATATATACATATATAACATTAAGTATTTTATTCAAACTTTTTATTCTTCCAAAGATATGCGTTTTACAAAGATTTTGTGAAATTTTCAAAGGAAAATATTAAAAACTTGGTCATAGCGACGTCATTTCCGGCAGTCCCACGGTATAATGTCCTTTCACGTTTCAGCATAATTTCTTACAGCATCATCAAAAGTAAAAAGAACATAATACCTTTTTTTACTTCTGGATTTATCTGAAAAGTAGTAACACTGAGTCGATTTATGTAAATGTGTGCCTTTCCTCGGCCTCTTCAGGCAAGGAAACAAAAAAACAAAAAATTCGGGGCGGCACAACTGGGCTGTAGGACGGCTGCAGAAGCATTGAGATGCCGGCCTTGTTTAGGTAGCTGTGAGCCACGAGTGTGACGTTATTGTGGTGCAACATCCAATCGGCTGCGATGTCTTGCCGGACCCGTTTGACCCTTCGTTTGAGGCTCTTGAGGACTTCCACGTAATATTTGGCGTTAACGGTTTGTCCAGGAAGAACAAATTCATAATAGACGATGCCTTTGATGACAAAAGAGACAACTTTGGATTTGCTCATTCTTCACTTTTTTGGGCGAAGTGACGCCGGCGTGTGCCATTCGGAAGATTGTCTCTTTTGTCACATCACTTGCTAAAGCAACATCTGGGTAAGCCCAGATCATATCAAACGTCTCTGTCGCAGATTTACCGAGTTTCACACAGAATTTAATCGCTTACTTCTGCTCTAACGAACGCTGAATTTTCGTTTTTCACCACTCACAGAAACACGTGACTGCCTACCGAAAACGAAAGTTATCACTTAGCTGCCGTATTTACCAGATTTGGTTCCCTATGACTTTTAGCTGTTTTCGGTACTGAAAAAACGGCTTTGGTAAACACGCCATAAATCTACTGAAGCTTTTGATAATCATTTGCTGGCGCAACTGATGACCATCGCAGCCGAGGACAGAGACAAGTAAATGGAAAATAGGAATAAGCGTTAACATTCTTGTATTGGTTGAGAAGAGTATTTTGAAGGCAGTAACAAAGATTTGTATTGAAAATTTTATTTTTTTCATTCTTTGTGATCTTACATATACTATTTATGTGTAAAAATTCGATTTTACTAATATAAACCACGACAGTGTTGAAAATCTTGCGATATTACTCTAGGGAGTCAGAAGACATCTATTTACCTATTCTAAAGCTTTCAGTGGGATTCTTAGATCTTAGAAATCTTGTCTCTTTCGAGTCAATTCTGCATTTTAATCAGACAGCGTCGAAAAGATTAAAGAAAATAACAAACTAAGCTCGAAAAATGTTGATTTTAGATTAAAAAGAGGGAGAGAGAAAGAACACAACATATATAGATATCTCCTTGCTTTACACTGGGGTTATGGTACGTAGTTGCCGATTTCCCTACAAAATACCGAAACTAATTTCGATAACCAAAATAAGGTAGAGCAGTTCGTTTGGAAATTCATAGCAACCAAAGTTTATCAAGTATTATACTAAAATTATTTCCAGAAAATTGTCCGCACAGACTTCAGACAATACCTATTCTCACAGGAAAATGTCGAACGGTGTGATATCACATGATCTTGGTGGCCACTCGACTGGCCCAAAACGTGAAATTATCTGCTCACTGAAGTGTTTTTTCGCTCTTTTTTTTTTTAATCGAAATTTCTCCGAGATCACGAGCTTCAATTTCAGGCAATAATTTGTCAGTTATCATGCCATTGACGGTTGCGTTCTCACCTCAGCATTTTTGAAGAAATATGGACCGATGAGTCCACCAGCTCACAAAACCCACAAACCGTTGTTTTTTCTGGATGAAATGGCAGTTCTTGAGTCTGTATAGGTTTCTTTTCAATTTAGCTAGTTTACGTACCCTTAGAGCCAGAAATTGGTCTCATCGCTGAACAAAATTTTGCCCGAAAACGTCGGATTTTCTTGGAACTTTTCAAGAGCGTATAGAGTGAAGCGATCTTGCATGGGAAGGTCTAGCAGCTTCGCGAATGCCGGGTCTCTAGATGGGTGATGATTTTACGAATAGTACGCTCAGCAGGCCGATTATGTTGACCATAAGGCTTTCTTTACAGAACGTTGGTTTCCGTAATAAAGTTGAACGATTTATAAACGAGACACGATTCACGATTCACCGTGAACTGCCAAAAAAGTTTTTGAAAAAAGTACCTATATCGATTAAGGGATCCTCGAGATCTAAATTTATTATTACTACATCTAAAATTTTATTTTTTGCTTGTACGAATAGACATTATTAACGTATTTTATTATCTAAATGGTCTGGCAATATCTGTGACCAAACAAAAAATAGTTCAAAATACTAACCGAAACAAATCCAGCAGGCATTACACAACAAAGTGTTATATATGCCACCAAAGGAACACAGTTTCCTTACCGCATTGCACTTCAGTGCAACTGAGAGAGTCCAGTGTAGTAATTTGTGGCTTTGTTATTTTTGTTTCCATTTCAATTTGAATTCCTCTTACTTTTAAGGCACAAAGTCAAAGCAAATGCACAGGAATATCGGAAAAATGCGAATTTTCCGCCTCAACTTTTTTCACAAATCACAATTTCTCTTCGATACCAGTATTATATGCAAAAATATCTGCTTTGCAGGTAAGTAAAAAACCAAAAGCAGCACTGCACAAAGATAGAAGGTACTCTTGAGACATCATTAACAATACTACAAAGTTCCTCCACATCATTTGCTTACATAAATCCTTTTTCTTACTTTTTATTTCGTTTCTTTTGTTTTTCCTTTTGTCTCTACATCTCGTTTTGTGGCACTCACTGCAATTACAGTTATGCCAGCGAACTATTTTTCTATTTACTTGTCTCTGCTTTGCGTGTCTCTTCTTTCTGCGCCACTTTCGGTTCGGACTTGAGCTGCGGCTCTTAGCCAGAGGCCTCTTGAGGCTAATTTGGCATTTAACGTGGCCATTAGTTACTTACCGAGTTTTAGTGGTTACTTGGTAAGTAGCTGCACTGATGAATATGAGATGATATTTTTGTGGTGATGTGTATGTGTGTGTTTTTCTGAGTGTGGGTGAAAATGAAATCAAGGCAACTTTGTCGCTCTTTGTTTAACCTGTCATAATTTCTAAAGCATACTTTTGGGCTGCGCATCCTCTCGCGTAACTCTCTGGCAGCTGACAATAATTAGCTCTGCGACAGAGCAACGCTGCGCAAACAACTGAGCTTGTGGACATTATATTTATTTATCCCAGCCGCATTTGAAAATTTCAACTGCGAAAAAATATTGCATGATATTCACCCTTAATTAAAGCATTTAATCGCTTAAAGCGAAATTATTTCTACAAATTGAAAATATCAAATACCCACCTCCACCATCATGCCGCCTCACTGCTGTTTTGCACAACAAAGACATGCTTCGTACAATGAGTTGCGCTCGGATTATCCGGATTATGCATTTAAGCGCAAAAACATTCGCATTCACATACACCAACAACAGCGGAATGCATTCACCAGCACGACCAGCGCGTTCGTGCATGAAGTGTTTGTTAGCGGCAAACAACAACAACAACAGCAACAATACTGAATTGAGTGTTAACAATGCAAAACAGCAGCGATAACAACATAACCGCTGCATCGGCAGAAAAATAAATGCATCACATCCCTGTCATGAGACAGATATACTATATACAGGGTGCGATGCGAAATTGTTGTGATGTAATGGAACTGGGTCTGTTGTAATGTTAGAGTTAAGACGGCACATTTTGAACGAATCTTATTCCATCTTCCGAAGTTTTCGACGACGAAAAGGATATAACGGAAAATAATTTCAATTAAGATCTGATTATCATTCTTAAAAACCTACGAAGAAAAATTACATTAAGAAAACTCCTTTGTTCGAACTTATAAATTAGCAAAACGCTTAGTGGGCAAAACAAATTTTCAAAGGCGTTTAATTTCCATTACCGCCAGCTCAGTGGGATTCCTGAAAGTATGCCCCCCAAGTATTTAAGCCTTGACCTCCAAAACACGGGACAATTAAAAAGGAAGGTTTAGGTTTTTCTCACAAAGTCTTCTTCCATATACTTTCTTCAGATTGGGTCTGGTAAGATTCCCATTCTTACAGCATTAAAACCTCCAAAACTGGGGAGAGGCTAACCTTCCTGAGGGCAAAGAGATCAGAAGACGCTCTGCGATCGAAAAGTCAAAAACTGTACGACAGCACATAAATCAATGGTGGCTCAGCACTGAGCAAGCAACTGTAAAGCCCAGTTATATAATAGAAGAACACGAGATGTTACTGGAGCACCGACCCGCTCTCATTTTACTGATAGTGGTTCTAGGGTGCCCTTTTTTGGCAAGCTCATCAGCTTTACCAACGCTGTGGGCTGGTACCCATCCCACTCTTATCACAATGAGTCTCCATGCTATTGATAAGGAGGTTAGGCACTCCTTAACCAATCCTGCACGCACTGTTAATGAGTTCAAGGCTAGTATCGCTGCCTACTATCTGAGTAGACGATCACTTCTCAGAATCACTCCAAAGCAATAAATCTACTGCTAACTAAATAGCTGCAACCTGGGCAGATTCTTTGATCCAAATGATTCGGTATGAAGTCAAAATGTGTGAGGATTTACGAGTGTTCAGAGACATGTTCATTTAGGAACCCAGACTCCCTAAGTCTGATAACAACTTTCGCAACCATAGACCTTCCGACGATATTTGCGCGCAACATGTGCAAAATAGCGTTAAGTGCCATGGTTGAAGTGAAACTTAGTACAGCACATATGCTGATGAGCGCCAACACAATCATTGACCGTTCTAGAGTTTCGTTGCAAGTGTGGTCTTCTCTAGCGCCTCAACCACATAAAGACTCCATAAAACATAATGGACTTGATTATGGTGACGTATAGCTAGAAGACCACTTTCGATGAATGGTGGGGTCACTACTACCAATTACTAATCTACAAAAATATAAAAACGATGCCGTTTTGCTCTCTCCTCGAAATTCAAACCCTAGATATTTCACTTTTCCCTGTATTCGCCTGTTGCAGACGGATACCCCTCGTTTGCTGCAGCGGTCCTACCAGAATCTTGTATATTACATTAATTAAAACCCCTTCGGCTTTATTTACGTTGATTGCGAGACCGCTTCCGACTGCACATTTTTTTACGACACTGAGATATCATCGGATCAACTCGTACACGGTACTCTGGAACTTTCCTTTGATCGTAAGGCAATCACCGGCAACCACGATCCTCAAATTTGAAAGCAGGTCGTCAATAACCAGGAACAATAGAAATGTAGAGAGAACTCTACCTTATGGGATTTCATTACTCTTTTTTCGAGCACAGGGGTCGCCTATTCCGTTTCAATCACTCTGTCGCACAGAAGACTGAAAATGAGATGTTTGAGGTTTGGTTGGACCCCAACGCCGCCAGAACGTTAATGAAAGCTCCCTTAATAGGTAGGTACTAAATTCCTCAAAACTATTGGCTTCCTCAAGCCAAGACACGATAGTATGCTGGTAAGTAGAGTATTAAGTCATATATGTCTTCGTGTTGGAATAAGCCTTTAAATCTACATACTTGTATGCCGAACTCTGATCTGTATGTCTTTCCAACAAATTTGGGTACTATGCGTGAAAAAGGCGAGAGGTTCCAATGATATATTTCCTTACTGGAGAAGCGCTGTCAACGGAAATGGAGCGCAGAAATGCTTGCATGGCATTTTTTGAGACTTCAAAACGACTTTCCAGAAGCCAAATATTTAAGAAAATATGTTTTTTTGTTTTTATATGAGTTTTGATGTGACAAAAAAGTTCAAATTTTATTAACCAGTGAAGTTGATTCAAAATTCATGAAGCTACATTAAATAACTAAAAATTAGAACTTTGCCGATTGCGTTTTGACTAAGTCACACTATGAATGAAACTATGCATTTTCTGCAAGAAATAATAGCTTAAGTTCGCTATTCACCATTCAAAATGGTGGAGATCCAACGACTGATCTCCAGATTTGAGTCTTTCTGCTTTTTTATAAGGGTATTTGAAAAACAAAGCGTACACCAGCAAGACTGTTGATGAACTCAACGCAGCAAAAGAGATTCCATGTGCTTTGCTGACAATAATCTACTTTGTCGATGTAGCAGGAAATGTTTAATCATCACCAGTATTCAGAGCATTCAAAAATCTTACTTTTTATCCAATGTGCCTTTGATCTATGAAATGACGTTTGCGTATATCCACAAAAATAAAACTGCTATTATTTATTACAGGAACTTAGCTTCTAAATATTAAATTTTCAGGAGTCTAAAATTAAAATTTTGTATTTCCAACCGAAACTCGTGTACGGAATCGTTGCAAATGTTGAAGAAACTTACGCTGATCCAGTTTTATCAAAAATACAAGCCTATGAATGGTACAAAGCCTTCGGTCAATGAATCGTTGAAGACATCACTCGTTCTGGACAACCTCCGACCTCTTCAACTGATTAAAATATTAAAAAAAGTGAAAGACATGATGCTTGAAAATCTTAGGGCAAGTGTTGGAGAGAGAACTCGATATCTCTCGCGAGTCCGTTTGAATGATTTTTCTTTCTCGACTCATCCCGATAAAGTGGCACTTCTTTTCAAAATGAGTACTGTAAACAAGTCTCTTAGGGCGCGATTGATCGTGAGAATTTCGATCCCACATTCATGGAGAGCATTATAACTACCAGAGAGATGTGGGTTTTTTAGTTTGACATGGAACAACAATCATCGGAATGGAGGGAAAGCGAAACACCCTCAAAAATCAAGTTGATGCTCATTGATTGCCATTGGTGTAAGGACATCCGCTGAAAATGGCAGGAATTGTTGAGGAACACTTCATGAATTTTACATGATTGAGACGAAATTTAAAGCCAATGAGTACCATCATTCAACCACCGTATTCATCAGATTTGGCTCCGGGTGATTTTTTCTTGCTCCTTAAACTGAAAATTGCCGCTTCGTGGATCGGCAATTGCCCGTTTTCCGTCGATCGTAGAAATTTAACAAAATTCGCTGAAAGAGCTCAAGGCCATCCCATAAGGTGCTAATGTAAAGTGCTTCGAGCACTGGAAAACTCGTTTTCATTACATCTGGTGGGGTTTACTTTGAAGGCGGTAAAATAAATATTATTATGTACTTTATAATATCAGGGTAATGTTTTGTATTTTTTCAAAGAAAAATATATAGTTTATTCCGTTTTGTGGTCGTCAAAATTTGAAGTTTTTGAGTACGAGGTGTGATCAAAAAGTATCGCGAATCGTAACTGACAGTTTTCTTCGATTGCAGGAGCGTGGTGCATCATGAGTTCAGGGAAGAACGGTCAATAAGGAATATTATCTGTAAGTTATGCGCAATTTGCGAGAAGCAATTCGCCAGAAACGCCCGGAATTGTGGAAGAACAAAAATTGGCTTTTGCACCAAGCAGGGGCGTTGCTCACACACAGCGTTGCTTGTTCGCGACTTTTTGGCCAAAAACAAAACACTAATGATGCCGCAGCCACCGTATTCCCCAGATCTGGCCCCCTGTGACTTTTTCTTGTTCCCTAAACTGAAGAGGCCCATGAAAGGGTGACGTTACGTTTCTCTTGACGAGATAAAGATGGCATCGAAGGAGGAGCTGAAGAAGATAAATAAAATGATTTTTTGAAGTGCTTCCATGATTGGAAAAACCGTTGGCACAAGAGTATAATATCTCATGGGACGGGGGGGATTACTTTGAAGGGGACAAAATATATAGTCATGAATAAATAAATAATTTTTGAAAAAACACAAAATTCGCGAGACTCTTTGAACACACCTCGTATACCAAAATTCTTTGTTAAGGGGGTATTCTAGTCGAGAAATTAAAAAAAAATCGAAATTGTTTTTATATTTTCAAAGCTTAACTATTCACGAATATGTATACAAGAGGATTTTTCAAAATTCAAATTATTTTCATAGATATAGGCATTTTTCTTACCCGGCATCCAAACTGGTTCGGCCGGAACTAATCGAACAAAAGACATTAGGGAAACTTTAAACGCGTTTTTCTAAAAACTGAATTTTTTAGAACGATGCCCACTGGACCGATTTACTTAAAATTTTTGCAGAGTCTTCTTTATAGGCTTGTCTATGGTTGAAACTAGCCCCATCCAAAAATTTTTATTTTTATTATTTTTAAAAAACTCGAAATAGTCAGAAAAAGTCATCAAAAAAATTTTTTTTTCAGGCAGTCGCCATTTTGTGAAAAAAAATGTTTTCCACTTTTCCGTAGTTCCGACCATTGCGACATTATTCTAGATTAATAATTTTTTTTTTTTTTTTTTGGTTTCAGATAACTAGGAGGGTTGAAATCACGTGGAAATTTTTAGAGACCCCCATTTCGTCAGCTTATAATTTTTGAAATTTTTTACTTTTTTTAGTTTTTAATTTTTTTCTGTACTCTTCAAAAAATAATAAATAACTTTTTAAAAATGGATAGTCAAAATATTAATTATTTTTTACGACACTTTAAAAATTACCTGAAATTCATGCTTCTAGACTAGAATACCCCCTTAAATATTATGCTAAAATCTTCATTCTTAGATTTCGAAATTTCTGATTTACAAAAATATTTATTTATATTTGTTTATTTATATGTCATCAAACAAACAAACAAACCAACCGATAAAACTCAATTCTCTTATCTAAAAACATTTCTCTCTGTATTCTGGAACACCCTTACATATACGAGTACAACTGGATAATAGTGCTTACAGCTATAAATGATAGTTATCAGTTCAAT
>JAPZAG010003428.1:0-10664 GCA_027475135.1 Bactrocera correcta | reverse complement strand
AGCATTTCGATATCGATTTCTAAATGTGTATATACAAGAAAATCGACTTTATACCTAAATATAAGATTGCGGAATTCTTCCAAATGTATTGTCATTATGCCGCCATGGCTTTGTATCAACTTCAATACGTTAAAGAAGGTTAATTATTTTAAATATGTTAAACTGATGGTTGGAAGCATTTTGCTATCGCTTGCTAAATGAATATATACAAGAAAGTCGAATTTATACCTAAATATAAGATAACGGAATTCTTCTAAATGCAGTGCAGTTATACCGTCAAGGCTTTATGTAGACTTCAGTGCGTTAAAGAAGGTTTATTAACTTAAATATTTTAAACTTATGATTTGAAGCATTTCGATATCGATTGCCAAATGTGTATATACAAGAAAATCGACTTTATACTTAAATATAAGATTACGGAATTCTTCTAAATGTACTGTCGTTATGCCGCCATGGCTTTGTATCAACTTCAATATGTTAAAGAAGATTTATTATTTTAAAACTGTTAAACTAATGGTTTGAAGCATTTCGATATCGATTGCTAAATGTGTATATACAAGAAAATCGACTTTATACCTAAATATAAGATAACGGAATTCTTCCAAATGTGCTGTCATTATGCCGCCATGGCTTTGTATCAACTTCAATACGTTAAAGAAGGTTAATTATTTTAAATATGTTAAACTAATGGTTTGAAGCATTTTGATATCGCTTGATAAATGAATATATACAAGAAAGTCGAATTTATGCCTAAATATAAGATAACGGTATTCTTCTAAATGCAGTGCAGTTATACCGTCAAGGCTTTATATAGACTTCAGTGCGTTTTAGAAGGTTTATTAACTTAAATATTTTAAACTAATGATTTGAAGCATTTCGATATCGATTGCTAAATGTGTATATACAAGAAAATCGACTTTATACCTAAATATAAGATTACGGAATTCTTCCAAATGTACTGTCGTTATGCCGCCATGGCTTTGTATCAACTTCAATACGTTAAAGAAGGTTAATTAATTTAAATATGTTAAACTAATGGTTTGAAGCATTTCGATATCGACTGCTAAATGTGTAAATACAAGAAAATCGACTTTACACCTAAATATAAAATTATAACATTACGGAATTCTTATAAATGCACTGCCGTTATACCGTTAAGGCTTTATGTAGACTTCAGTAAGCTAAAAAATGTTTATTAACTTACTATGTTAAACTAATGATTTGAAGCATTTCGATATCGATTGCTAAATGTGTATATACAAGAAAATCGACTTTATACCTAAATATAAGATAACGGAATTCTTCTAAATGCACTGCCGTTATGCCGTTAAGGCTTTATGTAGACTTCAGTGAGTTAAAGAAGGTTTATTAACTTAAATATGTTAAACTAATGGTTTGAAGCATTTCGATATCGACTGCTTAATGCATATATACAAGAAAATCGACTTTATACCTAAATATAAAATTATAACATTATGGAATTCTTCTAACTGCACTGCCGTTGTGCCATTAGGGCTTTATGTAGACTTAAGTGTGTTAAAGAAGGTTTATTAACTTAAATATGTTAAACTAATGATTTGAAGCATTTCGATATCGATTGCTAAATGTGTATACAAGAAAATCGAATTTATACCTAAATATTAGATTACGGAATTCTTCTACATCCACTACCGTTATGCCAACTTCAGATCGTTAAAGAAGGTTTATTAACATAAATATGTTAAACTAATGAGCTGAAGCATTTCGATATCGATTGCGAAATGTGTATATACAAGAAAATCGATTTTATATCTAAATAAAAGATTACGGAATTCACCCAAATATACTGCCGTTTTGCCGTTATGGCTTTATTTAAACTTCAGTAAGATAAAGAAGTTTAATTAACCTAATTATGCTAAACCAGTTATTTGCAGATTTTCGATATAGATTGCTAAATGTGTAAATCCAAGAAAATCGACTTTACACATTAATATAAAATTATAACATTACGGAATTTTTCTAAATGCACTGCCGTTATACCGTTAAGGCTTTATGTAGACTTCAGTAAGCTAAAAAATGTTTATTAACTTAATATGTTAAACTAATGATTGGAAGCATTTCGATATCGATAGCTAAATATGTATATACAAGAAAATCGACTTTATACCTAAATATAAGATTATGGAATTCTGCTACGTGCACTGCAGTTATGCCTCCATGGCTATATGCCCACTTCAGTTTGTTAAAGAAGATTTATTAACTTAAATATGTTAAACTAATGATTTGAAGCATTTCGATATCGATTGCTAAATGTGTATATACAAGAAAATCGAATTTATACCTAAATATAAGAAAACGGAATTCTTCTAAATGTACTGCCGTTATGCCATTAGGGCTTTATGTAGACTTAAGTGCGTTAAAGAAGGTTTATTAACTTAAATATGTTAAACTAATGATTTGAAGCATTTCGATATCGATTGCTAAATGTGTATATACAAGAAAATCGAATTCATACCTAAATATAAGATTGCGTAATTCTTCTAAATGCACTGCCGTTATGCCGTTATGGCTTTATATTAACTTCAATTCGTTAAAGAAGGTTTATTAACTTAAATATGTTAAACCAGTTATTTGAAGCATTTCGATATCGAATGCTTAATGCATATATACAAGAAAATCGACTTTATACCTAAATATAAGATTACGGAATTCTTCCAAATGTACTGTCGTTATGGCTTTATATTAACTTCAGTTCGTTAAAGAAGGTTAATTAACTTAAATATGATAAACTAATGATTTGAAGCATTTCGATATCGCTTGCCAAATATGTATATATAAGAAAATCGAATTTATACCTAAATATAAGATAACGGAATTTTTTAAATGCACTGCCGCTATGCCGTTAAGGCTTTATGTAGACTTCAGTAAGCTAAAAAATGTTTATTAACTTAAATATGTTAAACTAATGATTTGAAGCATTTCGATATCGATTGCTAAATGTGTATGTGGAGATCACCACTCTACACTAGTTATAATAATTACTCCTAATTTTGATTTGTACTGTACATAATATTTATTCGTACTATACTTCTTAAGTTTGCCATTTTATGTAATTTATCCTTAAACTTAACGAATGTAAGAATGTGAGATCAAAAGCACTAAATTGAAATATAGTTCGTCAGCGACCATCAAAGTGTGAACAACAATTCTTCCTAGTACTGCATCATCGCCAAATTGGTGTCAGAAGAGAAAAATTTTTTGATATTTTTCTAAACCCCGCGCTTATTCAAAATGGACGAACACCTTCAACCTGTGGAAAGCGAAACCATATCTGGCAGCGATGGAATTCCAGTAGTCCCAGAAGCATTTAGACACTACGGAAGCAGTTGGAGCGCCAATGACATTCAACCTGAAAGTCAAAGTCATACGGTCATACATTTAGAGGCAGCAAGTGAAGCTGCGCGTCAGACGAAGCCAGCGCAGACAGAGGGCAGCGAAGTACCGTATAGGAATTTACATCAGCCGAACATAGTACCGTTTTCACAGCAACGTAAAAATGATGCGATCCCGTTTCCAGATCATCAATGTGTACAGTTTGCACCGCTTCAACGGTATACTGCACCTGAAGCACATGCACGTATTCCGATGCCTCGCATAACACCAAACGATATGGATGCATGGTTCACATCGGTGGACTATTGGTTTAAGGCATGCAACATGAACAGCGACGCTCAACGTTATTACCATGTGATGGCTACTTTAGATCCTCTTACGCTACCAACCATTAGCCAAATCAGTAAAAACGCAGAAAATACGCAACGCATTACCAACTCAGGCATTGGCATGTATGAGTTTCTCAAGACTGAACTTCTCAAATATTTTGGTGAAAGTTATCAACGTAAAATTCAACGATTATTGGAGGAGATGGTACTAGGTGATCAACGTCCGAGTCAACTATTTAATGCCATGAGACGAGTGGCAGGAAATTCCTTTTCGGAAGAAACTCTTAGAGCCATGTGGATCCAACGCTTACCGGAATTAATAAGAGCATCCGTAATCGCACGCGAAGGTACGATAGATGTCCAAATTGCAGTTGCCGACGCTATTATGGAAACGTTAACCCAGCGTCAAATTTGTTCATCATCGGATCACGCCGCCAGTACATCGTCTCAGACTCAACAAGACACGATTTTTCAACTATCAAATACGATTAACGAATTGCAACGCAAATTTGATAATATGCGCACACGAGAACGCAGTCGCTCACGCACTAGTCGCAGATTTCCTAGACGACATAGTCAATCGAGTGAGCGAAGATCTTCCTCACGCAATACAAAAGAATGTTGGTACCATCAAACTTTTGGAGACTCCGCCAACCGATGCCGTAGTCCATGTCTACGTCGACAAAGTACCAACACCCAGCATGAATGACTAGAAGTTTCAGTCAGCGATGCTGACGCCAATCACGTCAACGCAGCAGTAAATCAACTTTTCATCAAAGACCAGTCATCAAACGTAAAATATCTCATAGACACTGGTGCCGATTACAGTGTTCTTCCAAACAAAAACAATTTTAATTCTCTTCGCCCAACAAACGTCACGTTATACGCAGCCAACGGTACTCCAATAAAAACTTACGGTTTAGTACGCCAACACGTGGATCTTGGTCTTCGTCGCAAATTCATGTGGAACTTTATGGTTGCAGACGTTAATACATCAATCATTGGCAGTGATTTTATTCGTCACTACGACTTGATCATCGATCTAAAACGCAACAAATTAATCGACAACAAGACAAATCTCGAAGCGCCTTGCACTATTCACAAAGAGTTGAATATGCAGATAAAAGCTTTCGACATACAGTGTCCATTCGCAAAGTTATTCAAGGAATTTAAGGACCTCACAGAAATGAATCTAGATCGAAAACCAGTAAAGACTGAGGTATGTCACGTAATTGAAACCCAAGGTCAACCCGTTACAGCTCGTGCTCGAAAGCTCGACCACAATAAACTTAAAGCCGCACGAACTGAATTCGAATATCTGATGCAAATAGGCGTGTGTCGCCCTTCGAAGAGCAATTGGGCTAGTCCGCTTCACATGGTCCGCAAAGCAGACGGCAATTGGCGACCATGTGGAGATTACCGTGCGCTCAATAAAATCACCATTCCAGACCGTTATCCTATTCCGTTTATTCATGACTGCTTAACAATCCTACGAGGAAAAACAGTTTTTGGCAAGATCGATCTACAAAGAGCATTCCATCAAATACCCGTTCGACCGGAAGACATAAAGAAAACAGCCATAATAACACCATTCGGTCTATATGAGTTTACTCATATGACGTTTGGTCTACGAAATGCAGCACAAACTTTTCAACGCCTCATACATGAAGCCTTACGAGGTCTTGACTTCGCCTTTCCTTATGTTGATGACATATGCATAGCTTCAGCAAACATGGAGGAACATGCGAAACATATACGCATGATATTCCAACGACTCCGCGCAACTGGTCTAACAATTAATCCATCGAAATGTGAATTTGGTAAGAAAGAAATAAAATTCTTAGGTCACAGCATTACGCATAAAGGTATTCGCCCGCTACCAGAAAAAGTTGAGGCTATTTTAAAAGTTAAACGACCTACAGTGGCCAACGAATTAAAAAGTTTCCTAGCATCTATCAATTTCTATCGCAAATTTTTACCTAACGCCGCAAAACGTCAAGCCGTTTTACAAACACTTATCAAAGGAAACAAACGCAATGATAAAACTCGTATCGATTGGACAGATGAAGCAATCAACGCTTTTGAAGATTGTAAACAAAATATGGCCGATGCAGCTACTTTAGCATACCCTCATGTTGGTGCTCAACTCCGTTTATTCACAGACGCATCCGATGTCGCAGTAGGAGCTGTACTTCACCAATTAGTAAATAACGAACCAGAACCCCTTGGATATTTTTCACGTCGTCTAACGGAAACAGAAAAGCATTACTCAGTTTACGATAGAGAACTTCTTGCAATCTATCTCGCCATAAAACATTTTCAATTCCTAATCGAAGGCAATCAAACATGCATTTATACGGATCATAAGCCATTAATTTATTCTTTTCATAAGCGAAACGACAAAGGTTCACCTCGTCAGATTAGACAACTTGACTATATTAGTCAGTTTACAACAGACATCCGTCACATTCCGGGTTCAAAAAACCAAACCGCAGATATATTGTCGCGTATCAACACAATAACATCGATCAACTACACTGATATGGCCAACGAACAAAAATCTGACTCAAACATTCAAGCACTTGTTACTGGTAAGATAAAACACTCTTTACAACTTAAACATTTCAGATTGGAAGGCAGCAACGCTACATTACTTTGCGATGTATCAATGAGCCAAGTTAGACCCATCGTACCGCAAACGATTTGTAAGCAGATTCTACACAATGTTCACGACCTCGCTCACGTTGGGGCCAACGCAACTCTAAAGATGATTTCTCAACATTTTGTTTGGGTAAATATGCGAAAGGACTGCAAAGCATTTGTTCGTGCCTGCATCCGTTGCAGTCGCAGCAAAGTTTTACGCCACATCAAGTCTCCATTACAACGTTTAGAAATGCCAGACCAACGCTTTCAAGTTGTTCACGTTGATATAATTGGACCATTACCTCTTAATCAGGGATTCAAATATTGTCTTACACTCATCGATCGCTTTTCGAGATGGCCCGAAGCGATACCTCTTGTCGACATTCAAGCAGAAACAGTATGTAGAGCTTTCTTGAACGAATGGGTTGGACGATATGGCTCACCTCAGAAGATAATCACAGACCAAGGAACTCAATTCGAATCCAAAATGTTTCAAGAAATGTTACTAACATTAGGTACTCAGCGTGAACGTACATCACCGTATCATCCACAAACGAATGGATTGATAGAAAGGTGGCACCGTTCATTCAAAAACGCCATACTAGCCACCGGAAAAGAATCTTGGGTAGATAATTTAGGACTTACTCTTTTAGGACTACGAAATGCCGTTAAGGAAGACTTAAAGGCTTCCGCAGCCGAAATGTTATTCGGAACCGCAACACGATTACCTGGCGAGTTTTTTACTACAAAACCAAATATGCAGCCGAACTCAATTTTTGTTGAAAAATTACGACGTCATCTTCAAAAAATTCGTCCCGTCGAAACTTCATGGCATTCTCCAAGTACACCATTCGTAAATAAGAATTTATTTCAATCAACACACGTATATGTACGCAACGATCGAGTAACTCCTTCTATGACACAACCATACGATGGACCCTATAAAGTTATTTCAAAAAACGACAAAAATTTTTCAATCGAAATAAAAGGCAAAAACATCGTTATTTCAATCGACCGCCTCAAGCCAAGTTACAATATAGCAGATGAAGAACCAGCTGTTAATTCTAACCAAACCTCAGACCCTCTAGATGTATTGCAAGTCAATTCACAGAAATCTAGAAGGGGGGTAATGTGGAGATCACCACTCTACACTAGTTATAATAATTACTCCTAATTTTGATTTGTACTGTACATAATATTTATTCGTACTATACTTCTTAAGTTTGCCATTTTATGTAATTTATCCTTAAACTTAACGAATGTAAGAATGTGAGATCAAAAGCACTAAATTGAAATATAGTTCGTCAGCGACCATCAAAGTGTGAACAACAATTCTTCCTAGTACTGCATCATCGCCAAATGTATATACATGAAAATCGAATTTATACCTAAATATAAGATAACGGAATTCTTCTAAATGTACTGCCGTTATGCCATTAGGGCTTTATGTAGACTTAAGTGCGTTAAAGAAGGTTTATTAACTTAAATATGTTAAACTAATGATTTGAAGCATTTCGATATCGATTGCTAAATGTGTATATACAAGAAAATCGAATTCATACCTAAATATAAGATTGCGTAATTCTTCTAAATGCACTGCCGTTATGCCGTTATGGCTTTATATTAACTTCAATTCGTTAAAGAAGGTTTATTAACTTAAATATGTTAAACCAGTTATTTGAAGCATTTCGATATCGAATGCTTAATGCATATATACAAGAAAATCGACTTTATACCTAAATATAAGATTACGGAATTCTTCCAAATGTACTGTCATTATGCCGCCATGGCTTTGTATCAACTTCAATACGTTAAAGAAGGTTAATTATTTTAAATATGTTAAACTGATGGTTTGAGGCATTTTGATATCGCTTGCTAAATGAATATATACAAGAAAGTCGAATTTATACCTAAATATAAGATAACGGAATTCTTCTAAATGCAGTGCAGTTATACCGTCAAGGCTTTATGCCCACTTCAGATCGTTTAAGAAGGTTTATTAACTTAAATATGTTAAACTAATGAGCTGAAGCATTTCGATATCGATTGCTAAATGTGTATATACAAGAAAATCGACTTTATACCTAAATATAAGATTACGGAATTCTTCCAAATGTACTGTCATTATGCCGCCATGGCTTTGTATCAACTTCAATACGTTAAAGAAGGTTAATTATTTTAAATATGTTAAACTAATGGTTTGAAGCATTTTGATATCGATTGCTAAATGAATATATACAAGAAAGTCGAATTTATGCCTAAATATAAGATAACGGTATTCTTCTAAATGCAGTGCAGTTATACCGTCAAGGCTTTATGTAGACTTCAGTGCGTTAAAGAAGGTTTATTAACTTAAATATTTTAAACTAATGATTTGAAGCATTTCGATATCGATTGCTAAATGTGTATATACAAGAAAATCGACTTTATACCTAAATATAAGATTACGGAATTCTTCCAAATGTACTGTCGTTATGCCGCCATGGCTTTGTATCAACTTCAATACGTTAAAGAAGGTTAATTATTTTAAATATGTTAAACTAATGGTTTAAAGCATTTCGATATCGACTGCTAAATGTGTAAATACAAGAAAATTGACTTTACACCTAAATATAAAATTATAACATTACGGATTTCTTATAAATGCACTGCCGTTATACCGTTAAGGCTTTATGTAGACTTCAGTAAGCTAAAAAATGTTTATTAACTTAATATGTTAAACTAATGATTTGAAGCATTTCGATATCGATAGCTAAATATGTATATACTAGAAAATCGAATTTATACCTAACCATAAGATAACGGAATTCTTCTAATTCACTGCCGTTATGCCGTTAAGGCTTTATGTAGACCTCAGTGAGTTAAAGAAGGTTTATTAACTTAAATATGTTAAACTAATGGTTTGAAGCATTTCGATATCGATTGCTGAATGCATATATACAAGAAAATCGACTTTATACCTAAATATAAAATTATGACATTATGGAATTCTTTTAGCTGCACTGCCGTTATGCCATTAGGGCTTTATGTAGACTTAAGTGCGTTAAAGAAGGTTTATTAACTTAAATATGTTAAACTAATGATTTGAAGCATTTCGATATCGATTGCTTAATGCATATATACAAGAAAATCGACTTTATACCTAAATATAAAATTATAACATTATGGAATTCTTCTAAATGCACTGCCGTTATGCCATTAGGGCTTTATGTAGACTTCAGTAAGCTAAAAAATGTTTATTAACTTAATATGTTAAACTAACGATTTGAAGCATTTCGATATCGATTGCTAAATGTGTATATACAAGAAAATCGAATTTATACCTAACTATAAGATAACGGAATTCTTCTAAATGCACTGCCGTTATGCCGTTAAGGCTTTATGTAGACCTCAGTGAGTTAAAGAAGGTTTATTAACTTAAATATGTTAAACTAATGGTTTGAAGCATTTCGATATCGATTGCTGAATGCATATATACAAGAAAATCGACTTTATACCTAAATATAAAAATATAACATTATGGAATTCTTCTAGCTGCACTGCCGTTATGCCATTAGGGCTTTATGTAGACTTAAGTGCGTTAAAGAAGGTTTATTAACTTAAATATGTTAAACTAATGATTTGAAGCATTTCGATGTCGATTGCTAAATGTGTATACAAGAAAATCGAATTTATACCTAAATTAAGATTACGGAATTCTTCTACATCCACTATCGTTATGCCAACTTCAGATCGTTAAAGAAGGTTTATTAGCTTAAATATGTTAAACTAATGAGTTGAAGCATTTCGATATCGATTGCTAAATGTGTATACAAGAAAATCGAATTTATACCTAAATTAAGATTACGGAATTCTTCTACATCCACTACCGTTATGCCAACTTCAGATCGTTAAAGAAGGTTTATTAACTTAAATATGTTAAACTAATGAGTTGAAGCATTTCGATATCGATTGCGAAATGTGTATATACAAGAAAATCGATTTTATATCTAAATAAAAGATTACGGAATTCACCAAAATAAACTTCAGTAAGATAAAGAAGTTTAATTAACCTAATTATGCTAAACCAGTTATTTGCAGATTTTCGATATCGATTGCTAAATGTGTAAATCCAAGAAAATCGACTTTACACCTTAATATAAAATTATAACATTACGGAATTCTTCTAAATGCACTGCCGTTATGCCGTTAAGGCTTTATGTAGACCTCAGTGAGTTAAAGAAGGTTTATTAACTTAAATATGTTAAACTAATGGTTTGAAGCATTTCGATATCGATTGCTGAATGCATATATACAAGAAAATCTACTTTATACCTAAAT
>JAPZAG010003427.1:0-10666 GCA_027475135.1 Bactrocera correcta | reverse complement strand
TACTTTAACATACTTAAGTTAATTAACCTTCTTTATCCTACTGAAGTTTACATAAAGCCGGTATAAAGGCAGTGCATTTGGAAGAATTCCGTAATCTTATATTTAGGTATAAAGTCGATTTTGTTGTATATACACATTTAGCAATCGATATCGAGATGCTTCAACTCATTAGCTTAACATATTTAAGTAAATAAACCTTCTTTAACGATCTGAATTTGTCATATAGCCACAGCGGTATTACGGCAGTGCATGTAGAAGGATTTCGTAATCTTTTATTTAGGTATAAAGTCGATTTTCTTTTATATGCACATTTAGATATCGATATCAAAATGCTTCAAATCATTAGTTTAACATATTAAATTAATAAACATTTTTTAGCTTACTGAAGTCTTCATAAAGATTTAACGGTATAACGGCAGTGCATTTATAAGAATTCCGTTATCTTATATTTAGGTATAAATACGATTTTCTTGTATATACACATTTAGCAAGCGATATCGAAATGCCTCAAATTATTAGTTTAACATACTTAAGTTAATTAACCATCTTTATCCTACTGAAGTTTACATAAAGCCGGTATAAAGGCAGTGCATTTGGAAGAATTCCGTAATCTTATATTTAGGTATAAAGTCGATTTTGTTGTATATACACATTTAGCAATCGATATCGAGATGCTTCAACTCATTAGCTTAACATATTTAAGTAAATAAACCTTCTTTAACGATCTGAATTTGTCATATAGCCACAGCGGTATTACGGCAGTGCATGTAGAAGGATTTCGTAATCTTTTATTTAGGTATAAAGTCGATTTTCTTTTATATGCACATTTAGATATCGATATCGAAATGCTTCAAATCATTAGCTTAACATATTAAATTAATAAACATTTTTTAGCTTACTGAAGTCTACATAAAGATTTAACGGTAAAAAGGCAGTGCATTTGGAAGAATTCCGTAATCTTATATTTAGGTTTAAATACGATTTTCTTGTATATACACATTTAGCAAGCGATATCGAAATGCTTCAAATCATTACTTTAACATACTTAAGTTAATTAACCTTCTTTATCCTACTGAAGTTTACATAAAACCGGTATAAAAGCAGTGCATTTGGAAGAATTCCGTAATCTTATATTTAGGTATAAAGTCGATTTTGTTGTATATACACATTGAGCAATCGATATCGAGATGCTTCAACTCATTAGTTTAACATATTTAAGTTAATAAACCTTCTTTAACGATCTGAATTTGGCATATAGCCACGGCGGTATTACGGCAGTGCATGTAGAAGGATTTCGTGATCTTTTATTTAGGTATAAAGTCGATTTTCTTGTATTTACACATTTAGCAATCGATATCGAAAATCTTCAAATCATTAGTTTAACATATTTAAGTTAATTAACTTTCTTTAACGTATTGAAGGAGATATAAAGCCATGGCGGCATAACGACAGTGCATGTAGAAGAATTCCGTAATCTTACATTTAAGTATATAATCGATTTTCTTATATTTACACATTTAGCAATCGATATTGATCCAATCATTAGCTTAACATATTTAGGTAAATTAACCCTCTTTATCTTACTGAAATCTACAAAAGCCTTAACGGCATAACGGCAGTGCATTTGGAAGAGTTCCGTAATCTTATATTTAGGTATTAAGTCGATTTTGTTGTATATACGCATTTAGCAATCGACATCGAAATGCTTCAACTCATTAGTTTAACATACTTAAGTTAATTAACCTTCTTTATCCTACTGAAGTTTACATAAAGCCGGTATAAAGGCAGTGCATTTGGAAGAATTCCGTAATCTTATATTTAGGTATAAAGTCGATTTTGTTGTATATACACATTTAGCAATCGATATCGAGATGCTTCAACTCATTAGCTTAACATATTTAAGTTAATAAACCTTCTTTAACGATCTGAATTTGTCATATAGCCACAGCGGTATTACGGCAGTGCATGTAGAAGGATTTCGTAATCTGTTATTTAGGTATAAAGTCGATTTTCTTTTATATGCACATTTAGATATCGATATCGAAAATGCTTCAAATCATTAGTTTAACATATTAAATTAATAAACATTTTTTAGCTTACTGAAGTCTACATAAAGATTTAACGGTATAACGGCAGTGCATTTAGAAGAATTCCGTTATCTTTTATTTAGGTTTAAATACGATTTTCTTGTATATACACATTTAGCAAGCGATATCGAAATGCCTCAAATCATTACTTTAACATACTTAAGTTAATTAACCTTCTTTATCCTACTGAAGTTTACATAAAACCGGTATAAAGGCAGTGCATTTGGAAGAATTCCGTAATCTTATATTTAGGTATAAAGTCGATTTTGTTGTATATACACATTGAGCAATCGATATCGAGATGCTTCAACTCATTAGTTTAACATATTTAAGTTAATAACGGTATAACGGCAGTGCATTTAGAAGAATTCCGTTATCTTATATTTAGGTTTAAATACGATTTTCTTGTATATACACATTTAGCAAGCGATATCGAAATGCTTCAAATCATTACTTTAACATACTTAAGTTAATTAACCTTCTTTATCCTACTGAAGTTTACATAAAACCGGTATAAAAGCAGTGCATTTGGAAGAATTCCGTAATCTTATATTTAGGTATAAAGTCGATTTTGTTGTATATACACATTGAGCAATCGATATCGAGATGCTTCAACTCATTAGTTTAACATATTTAAGTTAATAAACCTTCTTTAACGATCTGAATTTGGCATATAGCCACGGCGGTATTACGGCAGTGCATGTAGAAGGATTTCGTGATCTTTTATTTAGGTATAAAGTCGATTTTCTTGTATTTACACATTTAGCAATCGATATCGAAAATCTTCAAATCATTAGTTTAACATATTTAAGTTAATTAACTTTCTTTAACGTATTGAAGGAGATATAAAGCCATGGCGGCATAACGACAGTGCATGTAGAAGAATTCCGTAATCTTACATTTAAGTATATAATCGATTTTCTTATATTTACACATTTAGCAATCGATATTGATCCAATCATTAGCTTAACATATTTAGGTAAATTAACCCTCTTTATCTTACTGAAATCTACAAAAGCCTTAACGGCATAACGGCAGTGCATTTGGAAGAGTTCCGTAATCTTATATTTAGGTATTAAGTCGATTTTGTTGTATATACGCATTTAGCAATCGACATCGAAATGCTTCAACTCATTAGTTTAACATACTTAAGTTAATTAACCTTCTTTATCCTACTGAAGTTTACATAAAGCCGGTATAAAGGCAGTGCATTTGGAAGAATTCCGTAATCTTATATTTAGGTATAAAGTCGATTTTGTTGTATATACACATTTAGCAATCGATATCGAGATGCTTCAACTCATTAGCTTAACATATTTAAGTTAATAAACCTTCTTTAACGATCTGAATTTGTCATATAGCCACAGCGGTATTACGGCAGTGCATGTAGAAGGATTTCGTAATCTGTTATTTAGGTATAAAGTCGATTTTCTTTTATATGCACATTTAGATATCGATATCGAAATGCTTCAAATCATTAGTTTAACATATTAAATTAATAAACATTTTTTAGCTTACTGAAGTCTACATAAAGATTTAACGGTATAACGGCAGTGCATTTAGAAGAATTCCGTTATCTTTTATTTAGGTTTAAATACGATTTTCTTGTATATACACATTTAGCAAGCGATATCGAAATGCCTCAAATCATTACTTTAACATACTTAAGTTAATTAACCTTCTTTATCCTACTGAAGTTTACATAAAACCGGTATAAAGGCAGTGCATTTGGAAGAATTCCGTAATCTTATATTTAGGTATAAAGTCGATTTTGTTGTATATACACATTGAGCAATCGATATCGAGATGCTTCAACTCATTAGTTTAACATATTTAAGTTAATAAACCTTCTTTAACGATCTGAATTTGGCATATAGCCACGGCGGTATTACGGCAGTGCATGTAGAAGGATTTCGTGATCTTTTATTTAGGTATAAAGTCGATTTTCTTGTATTTACACATTTAGCAATCGATATCGAAAATCTTCAAATCATTAGTTTAACATATTTAAGTTAATTAACTTTCTTTAACGTAATGAAGGAGATATAAAGCCATGGCGGCATAACGACAGTGCATGTAGAAGAATTCCGTAATCTTACATTTAAGTATATATTCGATTTTCTTATATTTACACATTTAGCAATCGATATTGAAATGCCTCCAATCATTAGTTTAACATATTTAGGTAAATTAACCCTCTTTATCTTACTGAAATCTACAAAAGCCTTAACGGCATAACGGCAGTGCATTTGGAAGAGTTCCGTAATCTTATTTTTAGGTATTAAGTCGATTTTGTTGTATATACGCATTTAGCAATCAACATCGAAATGCTTCAACTCATTAGTTTAACATATTTAAGTTAATAAACCTTCTTTAACGATCTGAAGTTGGCATAACGGCAGTGGATGTAGAAGAATTCCGCAATCTTATATTAGGCATAAAGTCGATTTTCTTGTATATACACATTTTTCAATCGATCTCGAAATGCTTCAAATCATTTGTTTAACATATTTAAGTTAATAAACGTTCTTTAACGCACTGAAGTCTACATAAAGCCTTAACGGTATAACTGCAGTGCATTCAGAAGAATTCCGTAATCTTCTTTTTAGGTATAAAGTCGGTTTTCTTGTATATACATATTAACCAATCGATATCGAAATGCTTCAAATCATTAGATTAACATAATTAAGTTAATTAACCTTATTTTTCTTACTGAAGTTTACGTAAAGCCTTAACGGCATAATGGCAGTGCATTTAAAAGAATTCCGTTATCTTATATTTAGGTATAAAGTCGATTTTCTTGTATTTACACATTTAGCAATCGATATCAAAATGCTTCAAATCATTAGTTTAACATATTTAAGTTAATTAACTTTCTTTAACGTAATGAAGGTGATATAAAGCCATGGCGGCATAACGACAGTGCATGTAGAAGAATACCGTAATCTTATATTTAAGTACATATATAGTCGATTTTCTTGTATTTACGCATTTAGCAATCGATATTGAAATGCCTCAAATCATTAGTTTAACATATTTAAGTAAATTAACCCTCTTTATCTTACTGAAATCTACAAAAGCCTTAACGGTATAACGGCAGTGCATTTAGAAGAATTCCGTTATCTTATATTTAGGTTTAAATACGATTTTCTTGTATATACACATTTAGCAAGCGATATCGAAATGCCTCAAATCATTACTTTAACATACTTAAGTTAATTAACCTTCTTTATCCTACTGAAGTTTACATAAAACCGGTATAAAGGCAGTGCATTTGGAAGAATTCCGTAATCTTATATTTAGGTATAAAGTCGATTTTGTAGTATATACACATTTAGCATGCGACATCGAAATGCTTCAAATCATTAGTTTAACATATTTAAGTTAATTAACCTTCTTTAACGCATTGAAGTTGATATAAAGCCATGACGGCATAACGGCAGTGCATTTAGAAGAATTCCGTAATCTTATATAAAGTCGATTTTCTTGTATATAGACATTTAGCAAGCGATATCGAAATGCTTCAAATCATTAGTTTAACATATTTAAGTTAATTAACCTTCTTTAACGTATTGAAGTTGATATAAGGCCATAGCGGCATAACGGCAGTGCATTTAGAAGAATTCCGTAATGTTATATTTAGGTATAAAGTCGATTTTGTTGTATATACACATTTAGATATCGAAATGCTTCAAATCATTAGTTTAACATATTTAAGTTAATAAACCTTCTTTAACGAACTGAAGTTGGCATAAAGCCATTACGGTATAACGGCAGTGCACGTAGAAGAATTCCGTAATCTTATATTTAGGTATTAAGTCGATTTTCTTGTAAATACACTTTTAGCAAGCGATATCGAAATGCTTCAAATCATTAGTTTAACATATTTAAGTTAATTAATCTTCTTTAACGTATTGAAGTTGATCTAAAGCCATGGCGGCATAACGGCAGTGCATTTAGAAGAACTCCGTAACCTTATATTTAGGTATAAAGTCGATTTTCTTGTATATACACATTTAGCAAGCGATATCGAAATGCTTCAAATCATTAGTTTAACATATTTAAGTTAATAAACCTTCTTTAACGAACTGAAGTTGGCATAAAGCCATGGCGGTATAACGGCAGTGCATTTAGAAGAATTACGTTATCTTATATTTAGGTATAAAGTCGATTTTCTTGTATATACACATTTAGCAAGCGATATCGAAATGCTTCAAATCATTAGTTTAACATATTTGAGTTAATTAACCTTCTTTAACGTATTGAAGTTGATATAATGCCACAGCGGCATAACGGCAGTGCATTAAGAAGAATTCCGTAATCTTATATTTAGGTATAAAGTCGATTTTGTTGTATATACACATTTAGCAAGCGATATCGAAATGCTTCAAATCATTAGTTTAACATATTTAAGATAATTAATCATCTTTAACGTATTGAAGTTGATATAAAGCCATGGCGGCATAACGGTAGTGCATTTAGAAGAATCCCGTTATCTTATATTTAGGTATAAATTCGATTTTCTTGTATATACACATTTAGCAAGCGATATCGAAATGCTTCAAATCATTAGTTTAACATATTTAAGTTAATTAATCTTCTTTAACGTATTGAAGTTGATATAAGGCTATGGCGGCATAATGACAGTACATTTGGAAGAATTCCGTAATCTTATATTTAGGTATAAAGTCGATTTTCTTATATATACACATTTAGCAATCGATATCGAAATGCTTCAAATCATTAGTTTAAAATATTTAATTTAATAAACCTTCTTTAAAGAACGGAAGTTGGCGTAAAGCCATGGCGGCATAACGGCAGTGCATTTAAAGGAATTCAGTAATCTTATTTTTAGGTATAAAGTAAATTTTGTTGTATATACACATTTAGCAATCGATATCGAGATGCTTCAACTCATTAGTTTAACATATTTAAGTTAATAAACCTTCTTCATCGTATTGAGGTTGATATAAAGCCATGGCGGCATAACGGCAGTGCATTTAGAAGAATCCCGTTATCTTATATTAAGGTATAAATTCGATTTTCTTGTATATACAAGCGATATCGAAATGCTTCAAATCATTATTTTAACATATTTAAGTTAATTAACCTTCTTTAACGTATTGAAGTTGATATAAAGCCATGGCGGCATAACGGCAGTGCATTTAGAAGAATTCCGTAATGTTATAATTTTATATTTAGGTATAAAGTCGATTTTCTTGTATCTACACATTTAGGAATCGATAACGAAATGCTTCGAACCATTAGTTTAACATATTTAAAATAATTAACCTTCTTTAGCGTAATGAAGGTGATATAAAGCCATGGCGGCATAACGACAGTACCTGTGGAAGAATTCCGCAATCTTATATTTAGGTATAAAGTCGATTTTCTTGTATATATACATTTCGCAATCGATATCGAAATGCTTCAAATAACTGGTTTAACATATTTTAGCTTATAAACCTCCTTTAGCGAACTGAGGTTGACATAAAGCCATAACGGCACTGCATTTGGAAGAATTCCTTAGTCCTATATTAAGGCATAAAGTCGATTTTTCTGTATATACACATTTTGCAGTCGATATCGAAATGCTTCAAATAACTGGTTTAGCATATTTAAGTTAATTAACCTTCTTTATCTTTCTGAAGTTTACATAAAGCCATAACGGCAGTATATTTATATGAATTCCGTTATCTTATATTTAGGTATAAAGTCGATCTTTTTGTACATACACATTTAGTAATCGATATCGAAATGCTTCAAATCATTAGTTTAACATATTTAAGTTAATTAACGCTCTTTATCTTACTGGAGTCTACAAAGGCCTTAACGGCATAACGGCAGTGCATTTAGAAGAACTACGTAATCTTATATTTAGGTATGAATTCGTTTTTATTGTACATACTCATTTAGCCATCGATATCGAAATGCTTCAAATCCTTAGTGTAACATATTTAAGTTAATAAACCTTCTTTAACGTATTGAAGGTGATACAAAGCCATGGCGGCATAACGGCAGTGCATTTAGAAGAGTTCCGTAATCTTATATTTAGGTATTAAGTCGATTTTGTTGTATATACGCATTTAGCAATCGACATCGAAATGCTTCAAATCATGAGTTTAACATATTTAAGTAAATTAATCCTCTTTTTCTTACTGAAGTCTACAAATGCCTTAACGGCATAACGGAGGTGCATTTGGAAGAGTTCCGTAATCTTATATTTAGGAATTAAGTCGATTTTGTTGTATATACGCATTTAGCAATCGACATCGAAATGCTTCAAATCATGAGTTTAACATATTTAAGATAATTAACCCTCTTTATTCTACTGAAGTCTACAAAAGCCTTAACGGCATAACGGCAGTGCATTTAGAAGCATTCCGTAATCCTCTATTTAGGTATAAAGTCGATTTTTTTGTATATACTCATTTAGCAATCCATATCAAAATGCGTCAAATCATTAGTTTAACATATTTAAGTTAATTAACCCTCTTTATATTACTGAAGTCTACAAAAGCCTTAACGGCATATCGGCAGCGCATTTCGAAGAACTTCGTAATCTTATATTTAGGTATAAAGTCGATTTTCTTGTATATACTCATTTAGCAATCGATATCGAAATGCTTCAAATCATTAGTTTAACATATTTAAGTTAATTAACCTTCTTTAACGTAATGAAGTTGATATAAAGCCATGGCACCATAACGACAGTGCATGTAGAAGAATTCCGTAATCTTATATTTAGGTATAAAGTCGATATTCTTGTATTTACACATTTAGCAATCAATATCGAAAATCTTCAAATCATTAGTTTAACATATTTAAGTTAATTAACCTTCTTTAACGTAATGAAGGTAATATAAAGTCATGGCGGCATAACGACAGTGCATTTATAAGAATTCCGTGATCTCATATTTAGGTATGAAGTCGATTTTCTTGTATTTGGCAATCGATATCGAAAAGCTTCAAATAACTGGTTTAGCATATTTAGGTTAATTAACCTTCTTTATCTTACCGAAGTTTACATAAAGCCACAACGGCATAACGGCAGTATATTTGGGTGAATTCCGTAAACTTTTATTTAGGTATAAAATCGATTTTGTTGTAAATACACATTTAGCAATCGATATCGAAATGCTTCAAATCATTAGTTTAGCATATTTAAGTAAATTAACCTTCTTTAGCGTACTGAAATTTATATAAAGCCATAACGGCATAACGGGACGGCATAACGGGACTTTCTTGTATATACTCACTTAGCAATCGATATCAAAATGCTTCAACACATTAGTTTAATATATTTAAGTGAATAAAGCTTCTTTAACGTAATGAAGGTGATATAAAGCCATAACGGCATAACGGCAGTGTATTTCGATGAATTCCGTAATCTTATATTTAGGTATAAAGTCGACTTTCTTATATTTACACATTTAGCAATCGATATCGAAAATCTTCAAATCATTAATTTAACATATTTAAGTTAATTAACCTTCTTTAACGTAATGAAGGTGACATAAAGCCATAACGGCATAACGGGAGAGTATTTCGATGAATTCCGTAATCTTATATTTAGGTATAAAGTCGACTTTCTTGTATATACTCATTTAGCAATCTATATCGAAATGCTTCAAATCATTAGTTTAATATATTTAAGTTAATAAAGCTTCTTTAACGCACTGAAGTTAACATAAAGCCATGGCGGCATAACGGCAGTGCATGTAGAAGAATTCCGTAATCTTATATTTAGGTATAAAGTCGATTTTGTTGTATATACGCATTTAGCAATATACACATAGCAATCGATATCGAAATGCTTCAAATCATTATTTTAAAATATTTAAGTTCATAAACCTTCTTTAACGAACTGAAGTTGGCATAAAGCAATGGCGGCATAACGGCAGTTCATTTAGAAGAATTCCGTAATCTTATATTTAGGCATAAAGTCGATTTTGTTGTATATACGCATTTAGCAATCGATATCGAAATGCTTCAAATTACTGGTTTAACATATTTAAGTTAATAAACCTTCTTTAACGAACTGAAGTTAACGTAAAGCCATAACGGCAGTGCATTTAGAAGAATTCCGTCATCTTATATTTAGGTATATAGTCGATTTTTTTGTATATACGCATTAAGCAATCGATATCGAAATGTTTCAAATCATTATATAAAAACCACAACCTCACTTTTTCCAAGGCACCTCAAATTTCTTAGAAACAAAATGAAAAAAATGGAATCTACACTAGTGCACGCATATGCACAAGGAAATAATTATATTGCGTTTGTATTTATCTTAGGTACAATTTTAAACACTTTACAAAATGAGTGTCGGCTGAGGATTCCGACTTAGGATGAAACTGGATATATAAAAATGTTGGAAAACTGGAGGTTTAAAGATGTTCGCACACGCGCAACCCCGACTGGATATATATATAAATGTTGGAAAACTGGAGGTTTAAAGATGTTCGCACGCGCGCAACTCCGACTGGATATATATAAAAATGTTGAAAAAACTGGAGGATTAAAGATGTTCGCACACGCGCAACTCCGACTGGGTATATATAAAATTTTGAAAA
>JAPZAG010003426.1:0-10673 GCA_027475135.1 Bactrocera correcta | reverse complement strand
TACCAGTGTTATTGATGCCGATAATTTCTTACAGTTGTATTAAAACACATAAAATATTTCCATAGAACAAAAAAGTTCAAGGATTAACTTAACAATAAGCGGGGTTACATAAACCAAATAAGCAAAGACACAAACGTTAAGTTATAACATATAAACAACACAAAAACAAAAACATACATATATTCAAATTTTCTAATGCGATAATATTTATATATATATATTTAAATACAAAAATATATGCAAAGTGCTTGCGGGAAAATACCTGCACATTCTTCCTTTCGCCTTCGTACTCTCTTCGCAGTGCGAACATACATAGAGACGGCAAACAATCACCCGGTGCCGCCAATATACCCTACACTGGGTATTAGTAAATACCCTTCACAGGTGCATTTCTGTTAGTGACTATGTGTCCAGTTTGTATGGCAGCTATATGCTATAGTTAACCGATCTGAACAGTTTCTTCGGAGATTATATTGTTGATGCATGCATCTTACATATAATATATAGTATTTACCTACATATGTAAGTGGCTAACATTATTTTTACAAAATACATAAGCAGCAGCACTTACGGAAAGCCAACGCGGCGCTATTTACAGAAGAAAGAAAATTTATGACTCGTCAGCATTGATTATGATAAGCAGTAATTGTCGATAAGCGCTGTTGTTTTTGGTGCCTTTGCGTAGAACTTCTTGTTGGATCATTAAAAGCCAACGGAAACAAACAATCGAATATTTCATACTCTTGCAACTTGCAAGAATCAAAGCCAGGGAAATAGCTTAAGGGACAAAACGTCAACCAGAGGATCTGGAAGAATATGCTCTGATTTTTTAGAGTAGTATCCCTGGGGCGACATTTGCATCGATAAGACAGTATTGCACTGTGTTGTACAAATTGAAAACTAGAGCCCCAGCATTATTTCGATGACAATATTTACGTTACACCTTGAAACCTGCACAACTAAAAAGAGTCTCCGACGTTTATTGTTGTTGTTCTTGTTGTAACGGATACTTAATCCTCGTTAGAATGGTAAGGATTAGATAAAATCATCATTGACGTCATCTATCAGTAGACCCAAGAAACGTGTTTTTTCGACGGGGTCGGACCAAAGGAAAGAGATGTCAGATGATTAGGATTGGTGGATCATGCAAAGATGTGGCTAGTATCATACGGAGACTCATTGTACGCTAGAGATACATATATGAAATATAATATATCGGGGTCTATTCTGGATAAGTAGGAGTTTAACCTGCTACAATATCCAGAACGAAGCTGCACAAGGGTCACTCTCGTTTCTCTTCGTCTAGGTGGTGGTTTGACTCCAAGTATGCCATTCACTGAGAGGGAGTCGGTGAAATTGTTAATGGCTCCACTGTGAATGGCGGTAAGTGCTTGTCAGAAGTTAGTTCCGTCCAAAGTCTGGTCGGCGTATTGTTTGATGTCGTATACATCTTGTGTTCGATGGGAGACATCAGGAGGCATCACACGTACTCCGTAGAGCAGTGTTCTGACACGTATGGAGCTTCCTCGTCAGCGTTCCACTGCATCCAGGCGACCATACAGGTGCTGCGTAGTTAAGGACCGGCCGACCGATTGCCTTGTAAGTTGCCAACAACGTTTTTTTGTGCTTTCCCCATATGTTGCCTGCTAGCGACTTGAGGATTTTGTTTTGAACCTGTACTTTGGCGATAATCGTGGTCGCGTGTGGAGTGAAAGAGCACAGACTGTCGAAAGTAGTCCTTGAAATTTTAGGGTTATTGACTGTCGGAATCTTAAAGCCATCGACTGCAATAAATCTTTACTATTCCTTTCCAGTTTGTGAATATGGTCGCTGCGGATTTGGTGGGGGAGAGTGTTTAGTTCCGTGCAACGAGGAAGCGAAAAGGGCGGAGAGATAGCCGTTTAGATCTGAGCATCTATGTATTTTGCAGGGTCTCCGCCGTTTCGTTCTGGGTTTAACAAATTTCGTGGCTATCTTAATCTATCATGTACAGAGTATAAATACTCCTTCTTGAGGGGAAGGTACCGAAATAAATTAATAACTCTTCACCAAAGACCACTGATAAACCGAATCCCGCGTAGTCTGTGACTAACTCTGTTGTTATACGTATGTACCATATGTACAGATGTATATATGTAAATACATGGTATTATGAAGAGATTAATTCAAGTCAACGAATTGTTTGTTAATAACTTTTTTAACACTTAATAAACTAACTTTCTATTTCAAATAATGCCGAAATCTCTAACATTGTTGATAACCTTATCTAAGTAATCACACTTCAGGTAAATTGTGAATCATTTAATACATATGTACATATGTAAGTATACCCTCATTTTAATTGAATCACGATAATTCCAAGTAATTTCTATTTTAATTGCAATCAATGGCCTTGTTATAAAAGAAAGATAATACGAGACACACACAACAAGATTTTTGAAAAAATTATGCATTATCTCTGGATGCGTGTTGAAGATATAAAAATTATAATAACTGCACGTAGCTAACTTGTTGAGCGCCTTTTCAATCCTCGAATGTTGTGAAATTTCGCTCAGATAAGTAAATAAGTAGTACATAAGTATGTACATATGCGAATAGAAGTGTTTCACCAGCAGCACCGCTCCTGATAAATAGTATTGTTCCAAGGTTCATATAGTTTAATTAAAGTTGAAACACTATGTACTTATACACTCACAAACAAATTTATTCCTTATATTTTTTTTATAAAAGTTATTTTTTTACTGGGACTACCTTAATAGGCAAAGAATTTAAACCGGTTATTAATGAATTTTGCTAATGGGCGCAACCTCATGACAACAGACACGCAAATTGCTTATTAAATAAAGAGAGTAGTTATATATTGTAAGATTAGGTTGAATGACCTTATTTCAAATGCCTCAAAATATTGTGACGAAATGACACACACATGTGCCAGTATTTAATTCATATTTAAATATTTTTGTAGATATGTTGTTGTATTAGGTGAAACATACATTTCGTTGTTTTGCTTTGTAAACAAAGTGAATGCACTATTGTGTTTGCACACATACGCGTTTATGCACATAACACTACAAAGAATAAATATTACACAAAAAAAAAACAACAACAGGTGACTCTGGAACACTTGCAGTTCCAATGTAATTGGCGAAGTTTTTTATACACTTTTCACTCAAATGAAAGGCAATTAATCATCAAGGTTGAATTGCACTTACTTTTTGTTTTCTTTATCCTTTGTTACTAAAATGGCTGGACACTCAGCGCATACCAAATGCAATTTTTATCACTGAAGTTTGAGTTATTTCGCACAAATTTATTTTATTTTCATTACACATTAATTGGCAGTAATTCTTTGATAATACACGAAAAAACAACGAACTCAAACAAATTTAATTCAGGATTATTGTGGAAGAGTTTTACAATGTTCTTTGAATGTTGACGATGCAACAACAATGATAAAAATGGCATGTTAAAAAATTCTCTCATTACGCTCTCACACACATTGCCGCATTTTATAAATGAAAATGGCAACAATGCTAGATGAGCGAAGTTCGCAACCATGATTCAATGATGTTCGCAACAGCTGGTTAAGAAAATCAATGCTACCAGTAGAAATCAAGTCCAAAATCCACCTAATTTAGTAAGAAAAAAAGCATATGGACATTTAATTCCAAGCATTGAGTTTTACAGCAATAAATACCTAGTTATCTGCATTAATTGCATTGTGGTGATGTGAAAAAAGATATATTCTGATTTCCATATTCTGATAGAAATAATTCTTCGTTAAATTTCTATATTAAAATACAACTTTCTCTAAAAATAAAAATATTTGATGAGAGAAAGCAGCGCATGGGCTGCCATATCTTAACAATTTCTAACGTACTGGCTTGTATGAAAAATTCCTTGCAAAAAATGAGAAGACAATTAATAAAAATATAATATTTTTGTAATGCTTTCAAATGTTTGTGCAAAATCGCTCATAAAATATACAAAAACATAATAATATAATTATTGAGAAGTGTAAAAACATATGGTGGAGATATTAACCACCACGCTAAATTTATTGGATAAATTAGAATAAACGTGTAGCCCTGTTGGCGTCTGTACAAAGAGTGACCGTTTCTTAAACTGTAACTTAAGAATTAAGGAATGCAGTTGAAACTGTGAATTACATTACTGTGAATTTCCACGAATATACGGAAAATGAAATAGTAGAATAACTGACAGAGAATGAGATGATAGAATAACTGACAGAGAATGAGATAATAGAATGGCTGACAAACAGTGCTGCCAGATGTGATACATCCCGTCTGTGTGTGTGCCCACAGTACTCCCCTCCGAATAAAGTCCCGCTGGACTTTTAAAGGTTGAGTTCCTTTACTAGATGAACTAGCAACTAGGTGCTTGGTGCGCGTCTGTTAACTCAATGTATGCTGGCTTCAGCATGTCGATTGACACTGTTTTGTCTGCCCCATTGATCCTGATGATGTAGTTTTTGTCGTTTACACGCTGGATGACTTCATGGGGGCCAGTGTATGGTTGTTCCAGAGGCTTCTTGATGGAGTCTACTCTCTTGAAGACGTGAGTGCACGTGTCAAGGTTTTTGAGTAGGAACAGCTTGTGTTTGGTGTGATGAGCTGTTGGTGTTGGCTTGATTGCTTGGATGATTTGCCTGTACTTCCCCACGAATGTCTGTGGATCACCTGGTGTGCCTGCTGTGGCAAAGAAGTCACCGGGTATACGCAGTGTGGTCCCGAAAAGCATTTCAGCAGGAGATGCTCTCAGATCTGGCTTGTATGCGGTTCGGAGTCCTAGTAGAACTGACGGTAGCATGTCCGGCCAAGGTGCCTCATTATTGCACATGAGAGCCGCCTTGAGTGTGCGGTGCCATCGTTCCACCAGACCATTCGATTGAGGATGATACGGTGTCGTTCTGATGCGATGAATGCCCAGCATTCGTGAGAGTGAGGTGAAAAGTGCTGATTCGAATTGTAGACCTTGATCAGTGGTGATTGTCAATGGTGAACCAAATTGACAAATCCATTGAGTGTAAAAGGCGTGTGCAACTGTCGCGGCTGTCATGTTGTTGAGTGGTATGGCGTGTGGCCATCTGCTGAAGCGGTCGATGATCGTCAGACAGTAGCGAAGGTCCTTGACTCTGGGCAGCTCTATGAGATCCAGGTGGACGTGCTCGAAGCGATTGTCTGGTACGTCAATGTGGTTTGGTGTGGTGCGATTGTGACGATGGACCTTGGAACGTTGACATGGTATGCAGTGTCTGGACCAGAGGAGTGCGTCTTTTCTAATACTTGGCCAGACGAATCTTCCGGTGAGTTCCTTGACTGTGGCCCTGCCACTAGGATGAGAAAGACCATGGATGATGTCAAAGGCTTGGCGTCTGAGTGGCTGTGGAAGATAAGGTCGCACAGTATTATTGGTCACATCGCATAGTATATCGTGACCTTCGATGTTCATCAGGTGCAGCTTGAGAGATGTGCTGGATTGGACATCATTAAGCTGGTCGTCTTGGAGTTGTGCCAGTGCAATGGTCTCAGCATCAAGTTTGGTTGGCATGGTTATGGTATTAATCCTCGAAAGCGCATCAGCTACGACGTTTTCTGTGCCCTTGGTATGGAAAATCTGAGTTGAGAACTGTGAGATGTAGTCCAATTGACGTAGTTGGCGAGGTGATGCCTTGTCAGCACGTTGAGAAAATGCGTAGATGATTGGCTTGTGGTCGGTGGAGATGCTGAAGTTTCTTCCCTCGAGAATGTGCTTGAAAAATTTGATGGCAGCAAAGATGGCTAGAAGTTCACGGTCGTACGTAGAGTATCTGGTCTCTGCTGGACTGAGCTTGCGGGAGAAAAAGGCCAGTGGTTGCCATGAGTCCTGGTGTCGCTGTTCAAGAACGGCCCCAATGGCTGTATCCGAGGCGTCGGATCTCAATGAGAGGATGGCGTTTGGTGCGAGGAAAGCCAGGCGCGTGGCTTGGATGACACTCTTCTTGCAGTCTTGCCAGGCTTGATCTGCAGAAGGTGTCCACTGGATTTTAGTGTTGTCCCTCTTCTTGGCATGTTTGAGAAAGTCCGTCAGTGGTGATTGTGTTTGGGCCGCTTGAGGAATCGCTCGCCGGTAGTAGTTGACGATCCCCAGGAAACGACGTAGATCGCTGACGGTTTCTGGCTTGGTGTAATCGGCGATTGCTTGCGTGCGTTCGGCGGGAGGAGTGTAGCCGTCTTTGTTGATGGTGTACCCCAGGTAGATGACTTCAGACTTGCCAAACTGGCACTTCTTTGGATTGATGGTGAGATGATGTGCGCGCAGGACTTCAAAGATGGTGGTGAGATGTTGTAGGTGCTGTTCGTGTGACTGAGAATAGACAATTAGATCGTCTATGAAGCAGCCCACGAAGTCCAAATCTCTGAGGATGTTGTCCATATGCCTTTGGAAAGTCTGCGTGGCGTTGCGTAGTCCGGGTGGCATACCCAGAAATTCGAAAAGTCCAAAAGGAGTGGTTACAGCTGTTTTGGCAATGTCTGACTTGGCCATGGGTATTTGATGGTAAGCCCTGACTAAGTCGATGGTGGAGAAAACGGTGGATCCGTGGAGACGCTGGAGAATGTCATCCCCATGAGGGACTGGATATCGATCTGGAACTGTGTTGGCGTTTAATTTTCGATAGTCACCTGTGGTGCGCCATCCACCAGTTTTCTTTGGCACCATGTGGATAGGGCTGGCCCATGGGCTGCTCGATGGACGGATCACGCCATGATGTAGCAGGAGGTCAAAGTCATCTTTGGCTATTTGAAGCTTCTCGCCGGTGAGACGTCGTGGGCGCTCAAATACTGGTGGCCCAGTTGTCTCAATGTGATGAGCGACTTGACTGTCAGTGGCTGTGACAGGATTGGTGCTGGGATGAGTTATGTCGATGAATTGGTTGAGTAATTGCAGGTATTGAGCGTCATGTGCACCAGGACAGATTGAGCGGTCGATTGTTGAAATGCTGTGTACCGTGGCCTCAGATAGTGTGCCCTGAGTTGTGCATGACGAGGTTGTGTCGATGAGACATCGTCCTTTGAGATCTAGTAGCAATGCAAAGTGGACCAGGAAGTCTGCACCGAGAATGGCTGACTTAACATCTGCAATTATAAAAGACCAATTAAATGTACGGCGAAGGTTGAGATCAAGGGTGATGATTTTTCGACCGTAGGTTCGGATAACGGTCCCGTTGGCTGCGAAGAGAGTCAGATCATCTTCGTTGAGCGTGTGAGTGATGGCGGACTTGGGCATGAGAGAGATCACTGATCCAGAATCGACAAGAAATCGCATGTTTGTTGTGCGATCATGAACGTGAAGGCGATGCTCTCTGGTTGGTGGTATGCTAGCCTCTATGCTGTCGCCGGCCGCCTGAATGGTCGACAGCGAGGTTAGTTTTCCGTCGATGGGTTGAAGGTGCAAGGACGCTCGCATTTTTTGGCTCTGGACCCATAGAGACGGTGATAGTAGCAAAACTTCTTCCTGTCTGAGGCTGGCTCTTCCTTCGATGATGACTGCTGGAGACGGCCAGATGCTGCTTGGGGCCGGTCTCGAGTAATCCCTTGTTCCTTGATACAGGTCACCAGGTCGGCTATGGCAAGTTTAAGGCCGGACACGTCCTTTGCCATGCTGGTGAGCAGTGAATTCTCGAACTTGTCGCCCCTGTGTGCTGCCTGGGCAGGCTGGTGATGTGTAGCCATGACGGAATGGCCAGCTTGGTTTTCCATTAGCTCGTCTGCAACTTCAGCAAGCTCATCTACAGGGGCATCTCGCAGTAGTTTGAGACACCGGCTGGTAGATGGTGGTAACAATGCCAACCACTTTATACGCAGTAAGTCCTCTGAGGCCCTGTCGCCCATGAGAATTCTGAGCTGGCGCAGGAGCTGGCTAGGTTTTTTGTCATCGAGTTGAACCTCTGTGAGCGCTCGGTGAAGCTGGCGGTCGCTGGATTCTGAAAACCGCTTCAATATCTCGTCCTTCAGTTTCGCGTACTTGTCGGTCTCTGGTGGATTCTGCAGGAAATCTGCTAGCTGCAACATTGAATCAGTGTCCAAGGCACTGACGATGTGATTGTAGCGTGATGCGTCATTTGTGATACGGGCCACCTGTAGCGCTGCTTCGACCTGGACAAACCACAAACGAGGCTGGATGGACCAGAACTGCGGAAGCTTGCAGCTGGACACAGCTACGACTGATGCGGTGTTCTGAGTTTCCTCGGTGACGTGGCCGATGGCCAGAGCTGGGTCATTTGTGGTCATGTTCGAAGAAAGTGGTGTTAGGACGCTTGGAATATTGGTGCACGTGCTTGGCGAGTTACAGCTCACTGTTTTGTTTGGCGTATGCTCTAATGGCATGTCAGTGAATCGATTGAAAGCACGTGGTCACTGGTTTGCACAAATTTTTAAAACTGATGAACGTGAAATTACGACGAGCGTGAGTTGCAATTACTACTAACGTTTGCACTCATTTGTACTTAAACGCGAGAAGAGATAAAGTTTAATCAAATTTGATCACGTCGGGGTCACCAATTATGGTGGAGATATTAGCCACCACGCTAAATTTATTGGATAAATTAGAATAAACGTGTAGCCCTGTTGGCGTCTGTACAAAGAGTGACCGTTTCTTAAACTGTAACTTAAGAATTAAGGAATGCAGTTGAAACTGTGAATTACATTACTGTGAATTTCCACGAATATACGGAAAATGAAATAGTAGAATAACTGACAGAGAATGAGATGATAGAATAACTGACAGAGAATGAGATAATAGAATGGCTGACAAACAGTGCTGCCAGATGTGATACATCCCGTCTGTGTGTGTGCCCACAAACATGTAAGTATTTATAAATTTATATTATAAATCTGTGGTTCTGATCATATGGCCGAAAAGTGCCATTCACAATAGTTTAGCTTAGCCATGTCATTATACCGCATTTTTGGCCGTGGAGCTGGTAGAATCGTAACCACATCATTGCACGTCAAAACTCAACTTTTAAAAATACCTGCAATGGAGGAGATTATTGCCAACAATAAACGCAATGCGCAAATCATTTCGTCCATCTCATCCGAGGTACAAATCTTTTAATAAGAACTCTATACACAAAAATTTTACATTCATATTTGTATTTTTTAGTTGACTGCGATGCGAGGAGAGCTTCTTGCGCGTAAAAAACAACAATTGAGCAAAGAAAACGCTTTGTTAAAGCAACAAGTTGAGATAGCGAAGCAGCAACTTATAGCACTAGAACTCAGCCATGGTAAAAAGCAAATTGCATTACCAAATACACGTAGTTTTTCCACTGAAGCGCCAAGCACTCCAGTTGAAGTAAATCTTAAAAGTGCTACCGTACCTCAGACAGAAGTTGAGTCAGCCGATAAGAAGCAAGTGAAGGAGAAGAAACCGAAAAAAGAGAAGGTCAATGCAAATACCAATACAAATGCTCCCGCGGAACTTCCGGTTGATGTTGGACGCCTTGATATGCGTGTCGGCAAAATAATTGAAGTGGGTCGTCATCCAGATGCAGACAGTTTATATTTGGAAAAGATTGACTGTGGAGAACCGCAGCCACGTACTGTAGTATCTGGTTTGGTTAAATTTGTGCCCTTAGAAGAGATGCAAAACCGTCTAGTAGTTGTGCTATGTAATTTGAAACCAGCCAAAATGCGCGGTGTAACATCCGAAGCGATGGTCATGTGTGCTTCCACACCTGATAAGGTGGAAGTTCTCAGTCCCCCATCAGGTGCTGTACCTGGTGACTTAGTGCATTGTGAAGGTTACACTCGCCAACCAGATGCACAACTTAATCCCAAGAAAAAAATATTTGAGACCTGTGCACCTGATTTAAAAACGAATGACGAATTGGTGGCCTGCTATAAGGGTGCGGCCTTGCATGTGCCCGGCAAAGGAAATGTTGTCGCACAAACTCTGAAGAACGTGAATGTGAAGTAAATATGGAGCTATACTTAAAAAGAAGTTTCCTTTTAAAGTGAAAATGTTAAGCATGTTTCTAATAATGTTTAAATATTTATTTTCATAAATTGTTAATAAATTTCAAATATGGAAATTTTTAAAAAAGTTTAAAGAACAAGCAATAATAAAAAATAACAAAATGCGAAAGTAACCAAACATCCCCCATATTTTCATTTATATGGATCCTATTGTGGTGGTGGTGGCTGTCGAAGTGTAGGGTTTGGATTCACCTCAACAACAATCGTTTTAGTCGCTATATCATAAGCGGTACGATTATTTTTGAAGAATATCATTATAAAACACATTGGAAAAAATAGGGTCATTATTAAATTCTTTGATACGGCACGCATGAAAGCACGATGGAATGTTGGCACCTCATTTGGATATATTAGTGCATTGATTGACATCCGTTGGGCTTGAAAACCCTGAAACTGTCTGGCAAATGGTGGTGGCTGTGGTTGCATATCAACTGGAGGCGGTAATGGATAAATCGCCTCTACATATTGTATGCGTATTTTCATAGCCGCTTTACCTGGGGTAGCGCCGTTATAAGCGGCTGTCCATATGGCCTCGTAGAAACAAACTATTATTTTAGTTAATAGCTCAAGCATTAGAAGATCTGAAGAAAACGCTAGAAAATCCATAGATACAGCCAAAAAATTAACGTAATC
>JAPZAG010000348.1:0-16094 GCA_027475135.1 Bactrocera correcta | reverse complement strand
AACAAACTTATGGTCCAGCACTCTGAGTTTTTTTACAGTGGGTCAAAGTTTTCATTTGTTAGTCGAAGGGAGCATTATACTAAAAAAAAATGTTGTAAGTTAATGTCTGAGAGAATTCGTATGGTCAGAATGTATTGTGGAATTGTATGAGGATTATTTTTGTGGAAGATCTTAACCCTCTGACTGGTTTCTTTATGGTCAATTTGACCCTTTGTTTAAAGATTAAACTTAATATGATTTCCTGTATTTAGCTGTATTCAGCAAGCTTACACTTTGGGATTTCCCTTTGAATCTTTCTTGCAATACCTTTATATCCTGATGAAACCTTTCACCGTGTTCATCTGAAACCGCTCTCAAGATTTTCTTTATAAAAATTGAGATGAGAGTGCAGAAAATGCAGCTTTAGGGTGCAACGAGCATTCCTAGAAAAGGTAGTTTACATTAAATGAAATAAATTATTTCTTAAAACCGTATTTTACCTTCTGGGGAAAATTGTTTGAATGCGTTTGAAAACATATCCTTGTGTATTTAAGCTTTTAATAAAATTTTTCTCCCAATTTAATATGCAGCGGTGGAAGTATGACCTTATCTTTTGGGACAAGAGATTCGTGGATTAAATTTAAGTCACCATTATTATTTTCTTTACGTTCTTCGAAATATTAAATATGATAATGGCTGCTGGTAGCACTTAAATCCCATTTACAAAGAAAGCACATACATACATATAAGTATTTTGTGTATCCTGTTTGCATTCCAGTTAATATTGCAATCATTTTGAAGTCTGCGCATATTTCCCATTTATATTTATAGTATTCAATTTTATTAAAGAGATTTGAAATATTTGCGTATGTTTCCTCCTTTTTTGTGGAATACGCAACCGGTATTGATGGATGCTGATTTCCATTGTGCAGTAAAACTGCTTTTAAGATGTGTTTTGAACTATCTATAAATAGTCGCCAAGCGGAAGAGTCCAGTGGAAGCTTTAGAATTTTAGAACCTCTTCAATACTGCAACAGTATACAAGTTCTTCTAATTTTTTAAAATAACTTTCCAAATCGGCGTGTCTTCTTCTTGGCGATGTAACTTTTACATCGGCCTTTATCAAATTCTTGTTCTTCAATCTAGAACATAATATTTCAGCTTTCTCTTTTGTTAGTCCTAAATCTCTTACAAGATCTTCAAAATAAGCTTGGTCTATCAAATTAGGACATATGTTTAAACCACCAGGGGCAAGTAACTTATGTATGTATATCTGATATGTTTTCAACCGCCGCTGTTATTACAGCGTACTTCAGGTAAAATGACATTATTTGTTGCATGGATAATGGGATGTCCAACTTATTCCAGTGTGCGAGCGCCTCAAAATAAGCGTTTTTTTATAACATTTTCTATTATGGCCAGATCGAACAAAATACGAATTTATTACGATTGCAAATTATTACATATTGGACTTTTAATGGGGAATGTTTAGTTTAGTATCCCATTTTGAAGAGGTTTTGCGCAAAGGGGGAGGGGGCTGGGGGCTTGCTACCCCCCAACCAACCATTTATACAAGACCCCCTAAATAATAAAATTGGGTTTTCATTTGTAAGTGGGTCTGTATTTGTTTTGTATTTCTCGCCTTCATAAAAATTCTACTATAACATCAGCAAAGTTTGCCGGATTATTATAGCTATCTTTATAAAAAAATCTCTTACTACACGCCAATGAGACTCGATTCTTTGGGTGTGTGTGCCATCCTCGGCGATGAATGGATTGTCAGGGTCGCTATGGTTAACCTTTTCATGGATGTAACCATAATCAGGGAGGCATTCGTATGCGCGCCAAAAATCGGTCCTTATGGTTGTTCCTTCGTGTACATGCTTACGAATAAGAGGTATGAGGGACCTCAGCGGAACGTACATTGTCAGGGCATACCTCCAGTCTGAGGTCCTCACTGCCATCCTCTATCATTCCGAGCACCCAATGCCCTTCTACGCGTCTTATTGAAAAAAAAAAGTATTTGAATAAACATAATTGCATTATATATAAATTATTATTATCACCTTTGTTGTATTTGCGTTTCCTTTGGTCAATCTGCACTACCTTACCTGGACCACCAATCTTCCCTTTGAATTCTTGGTGGTCTGACTGAAATATAACTACCGCTTCCCTGCAGTAGCTATACCAGTCGGAGATAGTGGCAGATGACAATTTCTTTCCAACGCTCGCATAATCCTTCCTATAAATACCTACCCGCGTAAAGCGGTGGGCAAAGCAATACATTAGGTAAAACACGTAGGGAAAGCTTAATCTGACGCCTTCAAACTACGTGCCCACTGTCCTTGAAATAAGGGACTTCGTCCTACAATTGCCCATAGAGCAGTTAAAGAACCCTACTGGGTGGCGTTTGTGCAATGCCATTTGGGTTTTGTGAATGGGACAAAGCCGGCTTTTTGGCAACAGACCGTATACCTCGGCAAATGCTACACACAATTCATGTGAGCCCAAGTATTTGACCATTTTCCCTATATTCCACCGCTGTGTCATGGTAGCATCATGACGCATTACTGCTGCAGCGCTCGTGGACGGAATATCATCATTTTTGAAACAAATTAGATATTATTTTATATAATACTGTTTTCAAAGCTCTCTGAAAAGATCCTTTTTTATTGATAAAGATCCTTTTTTTATTTTCCACATAAAATATTTAAGGAGTTCATAAGCTCAAAACGTGCGCTACATCAGCTACCTACCCGACGGCATTTCGCAAATGATAAAATAAATTTTTCAAGAGCTCAAAGCATGCGCTACATCAGCTCGAACCTACCTACCCTACACGTTTGCGCAAATGATTATATTATGATAGCAAATGCCCATATACAGATTTGGCAATGGCAATAGCAATACGTTTCACAATTAGTATTCTATAGATTCTATCCTGTCGGGATGCCCCGTTATGAAACGGAGCGACCGATTGACATGATTTTAATTTTTTCTATATTAAATAAAATAGGAACGATATACAGTAGCTCCAAGCAAAACTCGTACAAGTCAAAAAAATTTATTAAATTCCCAAAAATCATAAATAAAATAAGCGCTTCCAAAAAAACTTTTTCATATTTTATTAGTATATTACTACGTAACAAAAACAAAATAATTAAAACTAAATTTAATTCAAATACACTTTAAGTGAGGTAAAAAAGTAAAATAGCATGTAATTCAATGCCAAAGTGAAACTCGTACATTACATAAAAGTAAAAGTAATGTTAATATAGGATTCCTTTGTTTTTGATAACCAGTCTCTATTTCTATTTTAGACAGTTTTTACAAAGTTCATTGCCAATTAGATGCGTTACTATCACTTAACAGTACGCTGGGCATTTCGTATAGATACTCCAAATATTGAGTTTAAACTGGTACTCTAGCTGGTACGAACAACTAATAAAGCAACCTTGCGCACATTATTTAATGACTGAATAAGTCATCATAGAGTATTAATCGATTATCGTTTCCTTTATATTTTGTACCTAAATACTGAAATCGCTTCGATAAATAAGATTTTCCCAAATTTGTGTATTTGAAACAAAGTCAGCATAATATTTTTATTTTTGTTCATATTATGTTTTTCGATAATAGATCGATATCAAAAGTTAATACTTTAATATCGACATATTTAAAAATCATTCAATGTGCTAAAACATTCTGAAATAACGAATGTAATAGACTTTTGAGACTGTCACTTATTAGATATAGCGTAAAATACGTCTCAACGTTTCAAAAATGCTCTAACTCAAAACTAAAATATTAGAGACTTGATACTGTCTCACGTTACAGAATCGCACGGTTAATATTAATATTTTGTATGCATTCCTTTGTTTTTGATAACCATTTGTAATCTATTTGGCATACTTTTAACAAGTTTTGCACAAAAAATAGGTTCGATTTTTTGCCATTCATCCTGGAGGATCCGTTTCAACTCATCCTTTGAACTTATTGTACGCTGGTGCACTTTCGTATCGAGATAGCTCCACAAGTTCTGAGGTTTAAATCTGGACTCTGGGCTGGTGTATCGATGACATGCGGACAATTATAAAGCAACCACGACCGCACATTATTTTTTGACTTGGCGTACAATATACTGTTCATCACTAGCAGAGAAAATTTTTTTATTTGCAATTTTCGATCTATTTTTCACAGTTTTATCTCTCTTGTACCGTTTAATGATGTACTGAACGGTCGATCGGCTTCGATCTACAATTTCAGATATTTCCCGAAGCGATTTTTGGTTATTCGTAATGACGAATTACTAGTTCCCGCACTTCAACACTGGTTTGTCCCCTTTGTCTGCCCAACTTTATACTTTGAAAATATATTCACCAAATTTGAGTATATATTATTTTGGTTAAGGTAAACAGTGTTGCCTGTTAAATTAAAAATGTACGAGTTTGGCTTTTGCATTGAAAATGAAGACTTATTAGATAACGTATTTTTATTTTTATAATTAAAAGATTATTCAAAAAATTTTTTTTTGTCATTTAATGAATTACCCAATACGTTAATGAAATAAAACATATCAATTTTTATTGCAATAGTAATTCCCCGTATCTTAAGTAAAACCAAATATTTTAGGAGGTGTACGAGTTTCGCTTGGAGCTACTGTATGTATGAATTACGCGGAGAGAAATATAGAACCGAGTTTGAGCAATCTTTTAATTCATATTAGTTGATGTTCACAAGTTGTTGAGAGTCGAGAGCTCATATAGTCGTTGTCTAAGAGGCCTCCTAGCTAAATAAAATTACAAACAACCCCCTAGGCCTCTACACAACGCCCCCATTTTCTTTCTGGGTCTCTTACCGCCCCCTTGACACCTGCAGCACCCACAAGAGGGCGTTATCGCCCACTTTGGGAAACACTGATCCAGATGCTGTTGCATTCGTGCCAATCTCTGGCTGGCATGGTGATAACATGCTGGAAGCATCCACCTACAAGGGATGGAAAGCTGATCGTAAGGAAGGCAACGCTGAAGGTAAGACATTTATCGATGTTAGCCAGATATAGTTGAGCATGCTCTTCTACTTTAACTGTTCGGTGCTTTTATCGTTCAGGGGAAATATACTTGGTATTCCACCCATTTCCACAATTGAAGCATATTGATGCAAAAAGTGAAATACTCTCTCTTAATCCATTCCTCGATAAAAATGAAGTTATGAGAACTGGTGGCCGTCTCGATGTGTCTCTCGATTTGTTGTACAATGAGCGCCATTCAATTATCCTTCCATACAACTGCGTATTGTCCCGTCTAATAATCCAGTTTATTCATCAAGTCTCTCTTCATGGAGTAAATCAGCTTATGTTACGGCTATCGTGGGGTCAGTATTGGATTCCAGGGGTGAAAAACTTGATACGATACATTATCCATAACTGCAAGACGTGCACGATCTTCAAAAAAACGTGCTCAAATGCAACTTATGGGTGCACTTCCGACCGAACGATCTACATTTTCACGCGCTTTTACGAATACGGGGGTAGATTTCGCGGGTCCGTTCGAAGTAAAAAGCTACCGTGGAAAATGATTCCGTATATCCAAAGGGTATGTCTGTCTGTTTGTTTTACAACAAGGGCCATACACCTGGAGGCCACTACCGATCTATCGACACAATCATTTTTAGCAGCCCTCTCTAGATTCGTTTCTAGAAAAGGTTGCCCGAAGAATATTTATTCGGACAATGGTACAAACTTCGTTGGAGCATCGAGATCCGAACTTAAAGCCTTTATAGCCGATGCTCGCAAACAATGCTATCTCAAGGTATAGCCACCAAGCTTTTACGTGGCATTTCATACCTGCTGCAGCTCCTCATATGGGCGGACTTTGGGAAACAGGTGTGAAAAGCTTTAAGAGTCACTTTCGCAAGATTGCGTCTGAGCACAAATACACTCTTGAAGAGTTTAACACACTCTTATGCCGAATTGAGTCTTGCCTTAATTCGCGACCAATGAGCCCAGCCTCAAACGAACCTACTGATTTGGAGCCACTTACTCCAGAACATTTTTTGGTCGGCGGACATCTGTTGGCGCCACCAGAACCGGTGCAAATGAGAACAGTGCCCCTATCGTAAATAGATGGCAAAGCCATTTTGTCGAAAACATATGACAAATAAAACATTAACGATAACAAATTATTCGACAAATTCCTTTGGGCGACAATAGTTTTTATATACATATGAATCGATTATTTTAATTTTATTTTTAATAAAAGATTCTCTGTTTTAATACTATAAAGTTGTGCTTCAATAATCATTCTTATTGGCAGGTGGAGCCCGTAAGAGTTAACTTGAGACCTAAGCGCCGTTGTATGTCACCTACTGCGCTCAGGATTCAAGTTGCCGGTTATAGTAAAAGTTTCTTTTAGAATTCTCCGTTAATATACATATATAATTAATATGAAGTTATTGTAGTTTTTAAATAGGTGAAAAAATGGGGGCGCTAAAAAAAAATATTTATTCTCAAAGTGGGCGGTAGACAAAATAAGTTTAGGAACCACTGATCTGGATTGTAACCGATCTTCTTGATGTATGAGGATACTTCCCTTGGTGATTTCCTCATAGAAACCCTCACTGTGCGGTGGTTTGGACGTGAAAGCAAGAAGACCATGCTCACGAGTCTGAAAGTAAAAGAAAATATTTAAATAAATATTCAAATTTCATTATGTTCACTTACTTACCTGTTTCTGCCAAAATTTGTCTGTGCACGTGTTGCGCACATAACCAGCAATAGAAATGCCATTCATGACATACGGTAATGCCATACCGTCAGTTTTTAATTCACTGAGTTAATTATTTACAACAGTGAATCTAAAACTGTTTTTTGAAACTATGAGGCATAACTCATGCTAATGAATTTTAAATTCAATTTTTTTTCTTCTTTTGTAATATTAATTGCAAATGCCATATTTGAAAAATATATTTTGCTAACAAATAACGAAGTTGCAAACCGAAAGTCTCCTTCTACCGCAGTACATGTACGCATTGCCCTTGAACTTAATGAGCTAGAAGTAATTTAATAACAAGTAAGAATTGAAAATAAATATTAAATCAAGTTGTATTTAACAATTCCTTTGGTGGCAGGCCACTTTATCGAAAACATACGACAAATAAAAAAATAACGATAACAAATTATCCGACAAATTCCTTTGGTGTGAGTAAAGAATAATCAATAGAAGATAATTCTACGTAAATGTGATGCTAAAGGCAAAATATTTTTATTTAATTATTAATATTTACAACACTATGCTAGTGTAATGCATTTCACACCACATAAGGCGACCTCCACACTATGCAATTTACTAAAGCGTTCACAAGATCAAATAATTTAAGCACTTTTTCTCGTCACCCAATCAGTCTTAGATGATAGGTAAAAACAAACAACAAAAAATCGTCAACAGGGTAATTTCAGGAAGATGACTCGCTATAGTACCTTGAAGAAGACCTCGGCGCTACACCCAAACCGGTACCCACTTTCTTGCACGCTGTGCAAGGGAAAACACCCATTGCTTCTCTGCTCGACCTTCCGAGCAAAGACCCCGGAAGAGCGCTTACGGGAGGAACTCATAGGCAAGTACTGCGTTTGAAGTCAACCACAGTGCAGCGAATTGCTCCAGCGACGCAGGGTGCCGGCGCTGCAACGAGAAGCACCACACAATGATGCACGTTGGGGAAAATTCCCGGGGCCGCCCCGCAGTGTCTCAAAACCGTCCATGGAGCGAACAACTGACCTCAAGCTCCGACGATGCTCTCTCAATCCATGCTTCAGACTCTGTCACGGAGACCAGGCCTCTTAAACCAGAACCGGAGGAGGGAGAGGTAATTGCGAGAGGGAGCGGAAACCCGGACTTTCCGGCCCCTTCTGCGACATGAACATCGCTCGCGCAATCGTCGTCATCACCGCGCACAATCCGACCAGAGTGGAGACCAGGTCTCTTCAGCCTCACCGCAGCCCCGTACACACACATAAAACTCGCGAATCCCAATTTTTATAAGTCGGCGCCGATATGTTTGGTACTCGGCGCAGATGTCTATACTCGCAACATGACCCAACAGGTGATGCCACAAATGCTTGGGCAGCTTCTGGCGCAGGGCTCCATTTTCGGCTGGGTGCTTTCGGGTACGGCCCGGTACTAGGTACAAGGTAATTTATAACCATTTAATGTATTAGTCATAATAAATGTGCCTTTTATATTAAACACAAAACTGGGTGTTTTTCTTGAACTAATACATTTTCGTTTTTCCTATTCTTAATAATCGACGCATCGTCCTCCTTGAGTGACACGTCGAGAGTTTGAGAATAGACATTGGTCCTACGAGCCGGATACTTTTTCAAAAAAATATATTTCAAGGCGCTGCACACCAACTGACAAATTAACACCGCAAATCGGGATTTTTTTTTTCAACAAATAAATTTGTAGGCGCTGCCCACAAGTTTCTAAGCAAACACCGCACACCCGAATCTTTTGCAACAAATACATTTTTTGGCGCTGCACACAAGTTTCCAAACAAACACACTGGAATCTTATCAATACACTTTACACATAAAATTTTGGCGGTGCACACCAACTGAGTCAAATCAAAGGTACGTGGTTGTTTTTTTAATATCACATTTTAATTTTTAAAAAAAGAAACAAAGTGGTTTTTTAATAGCACATTTTAACATTGATGAATTTTTATAAATCTTTTTATATAAAAAAAAGAAACAAAGTGGCTGGTGTTTTAGTGAAATTATTGCAAAAACAAAAAAAATCCGTAAGTGCACTGTTACGTTTACCGGATTTTGTGCGGTAACACTTTTTCATATATGTATGTATGTATAAATTTTTTTTCTTAACTTTTTGGCGGGGATATTAAATTAAAGTTTTGTGCACAGCAGTTAATTGCAATAGTGCAACTTCTAGTTCGAGTTTGAGTTCACAACAAATCACTTACGGCACTGATTTTTTATTTTCCTCAAATTTTTCACAAAATTTCTTGGAAATTTTTTGGAAATTTAAGTTTATTTAATTTTTCACCAAGACACTTCAATTTTTCACTTTGAGACATTTTTTTTTGGCGAGCCATATAAAGTGTAGCTATATACAACGTATTTTTTAAGTGCTTTTCTAAAAAAATATTCAAGAAATAAAAGCCAGATATATTGCGATATCGGCTGCAATAGTCAAAAATTTTTTCTTGCAATTATTTTTATTATTAAAAAAAAAAATAATAATACGTACAAACGCATAAGCATTGAGTCATAAATATATTTTCTCGTTTGCGTGGCAGTGGTGTGCTGCAATTAAAAGTTTTTTAATCTTGGGGAATTATTTTCAAAGCGATCCCCGTACTCTTAAGGGCAAAGTCGGCTCAGTCTTGAGTATTATTCTTTTCTTTTAGATTTCAATTTTTTATTTTCAATTCTTCTTGTGCACTTCTAACAACAAAACACGGAAGCTTTCATGCGCTTAGTAGACTACGTTATAGAATACGAGTCTGAATTCAGTGCCGCATCAAAGGACATCTCGAGAAACCTTGTGATGCAACAAGACGAGTTGAGAGAAATTTGGTGCAAAGTGAAAGCTGCCCATGATGAGCTCAATAGTAGAGGGCATATGTCTTCAAAAGTTTATGCCCTCATAAATGCTACATACGTTGCATGGCCGCCTAACTTGACACAGGCACAGAAAAATCTGCTGAGGTAGATAATAACCATTCCCTTCCGCCTTGCGATACAGATGTGTTTAAGGGGGACTACCTTTCATGGCCAACATTCCGAGATATGTATTTTTACGGCCATATACATCGTCTTTCACCGGTTGAGAAATTATACCACCTCAACAAAAAGACTCAAGGGGAGGCTAAGGTTATTGTGTCGAAATGCCCTCTTACCAATGAAGATCTTGCAACGGCATGGAAAAATTTGACGGACATATACGAAAATGAGCGAATACAAGTCGAAACCCAAGTCGACGTACTGCTCGACTTACCGTCAATCGACAAAGAGTGTGCAAGCTCGATAAAATGGCTACAACGGGAGATCAACAGCTGCATCTCCTGCCTGACAGCCAATTATAATCCGCATTTGTTCAAAGAGACTGCCACAAGCAACATTGGCCCTTTGGAAACAGTCTGTCAAGAACAAAACGAAGACGTCAAAGTGGGAGGAATTTAATAACTTCCTCACGGATAGATGATTTAGAGGCAATAGAACGTGCCAAGAAGCCATCTAATTCTGCAAAGCCTGTCAGTGCACCCACACAAAATAAATACCACAACAATAGCCATCAGAACAGACTCGGCGCCTTCCAAGTAAGCGTTGAGAAATCAACATGTCTGATGTGCAAAAGCGCAGATCACAAGCTAAGACCCTGCCCCATGTTTCTTAACGTGGCACCGGCGGACAGGATCAAGTTCGCTAAGCGCAACAATCGCTGCATTAATTGCCTCGGCTTTGGACATTTGGTGTCGTAATGCACCAGTGCATCCAACTGCAGCACGTGCCATGCGAGGCCTCACACACTTTTACATATGAGGATTCCGTCTACGTCCAGGCAAGCGCAACAGAGACGCAACTTCAACAAGTCGAAAGGTAAGCCAACGACTCAGGTACAGTCGTGCTTTGTTAACAGCGACAAAGGTATCTTATTAGGAACGGCACAAATAAACATAAATTACAGCGGCGTTACTTATGCCACGAATCAGAGTGCTCTTTCATTACAGAAAGGCTGAAGCGCAGAATCAACTTGCCAACTAGGAAGATAAATGCCCAGATGTCAGGCATCAACAACACCGTATCTGCGCAGGTAAAGGAATCATGTTGTGTCGAATTACGGTCACCAATTGACCCACTTATATCGATAACAACGAACATGATGGTTCTGCCGAAATTAACAGGAAACTTACCGACTTGCCATATTAGCACACTAACTCGGCAGGCTTTCCCAGACCTCAGGTTGGCGGACAAAAAGTTCTTCGTCAATGAACCCGTGGACGTCATACTCGGTGGCGACGTCTATCCACAGATTATGCTTGATGGCATACGCAAGAACGAACTGGGATCACTTCTTGCGCAAGAGACCGTGTTCGGTTGGATAGTCATGGGGCGTGCTAATACAATTAAGCCAACCAACACTTGCGTCTCATATCACAACGACATATCGCTGGAAAAGCAATTAGCTTCATTCTGGGAGATGGAAGAGATGTCCAAGGAAAGGAAAGTAAGCGAAGAAGACAAATATTGTGAAGAGTTCTACAAAAAGACAACAAAGCGAAATGAAGACGGGAAGAACGTTGTATCGCTACCATTCAGGAAAGACTATCTGGTCAAAATTAGGTTAGGTAGCTCTTTAAAAATTGCGTACTCCCAGTTTTATCGCAATTAAGCTCGGTTGTCAAAAGATGAAAATCTGCAAAAAAAAGTACAACAGAGTAAAGATACATACCAATCAAACGGCCGACTCTAATGACAACTATTACCTGCCTCACCACGCCGTAAAGAAGGAAGAGAGCGTATCTACAAAAGTGCGTGTGGTGTTCAATGCATCGGAACCAACTTCAAACGGCACTTCGCTGAATGACATCCTTCTCCCCGGTCCAGTTCTTCAGGCAGATCTGACCATCTTAATTCTGCGATGGCCATTATTTAAATATGTCTTCAATAGCGATATTGAGAAGATGTATCGGCAAATTTAGTGAAGGCCACTTTTCGCCAACGGGCGATGTGTCCATTCACGGTTTCTGCGATGCATCAGAGAAAGCATACGCAGCAACTGTCTACCTGCGCCTAAAGACATGCAACGAAGTTTTCGTCAGCCTACTATTGGCAAAAACCAGAGTAGCACCTGTCAAAACTATATCATTACCACGTCTGGAACTGTGCGGCGCCGTATTACTGGCCGAAACAGTTGAATCTGTCGTCAAAAACCTGGAGCTGACACATCTTAACCTCAAACTATAGACGGATTCGACCATCGTTATCGCATGGATTCGCAAGCCACTATGTTCATGGTCAATGTTTGTATCCCATCGAGTGACAAAAATCGTAGAAAAGATCGGTAACGCAAACTGGAATCATGTCGATTCAGAATCTAACCCTGCAGACTTAGCTAGTCGGGGACTTCTGGCACAGGAATTAGTGGAAAACACCTTGAGGTGGCAGGGACCTTCTTGGCTGCAAGAAGATATATCTAAATGGCCATTACAGCAAAACGACTACGAGACGACAATAGAGGAAAAACAGGTACGTGTACATGCTTGCACACCAATACAGGGGAATTCTAACGACATTCTTGACCGTTTTTCTAGTTTGCCGAGAGCTTTGAGAGTGTTATCATATGTTAGGAGATTCTCTCGAAGAACCCATCCAAACTCAAAAGCTTCCTGTCAACAAAAGTCTTGCTTAATATTATCCGAAGAAATTAAAGCAACGGCAAGACGTTTGATAATAATAACGCAGAAGCAGAAATATGGTCAAGAATATGATGGTTTGATCCGGCGCGAAGGACCAATGTTTATTCTCGAACTCTCGACGCGTCACTCAAGGAGGACGGTGCGTCGATTATTAAGAATAGGAAAATGTATTAGTTCAAGAAAAACACCCAGTTTTGTGTTTAATATAAAAAACGAATTTATTATGACTAATACATTAAATGGTTATAAATTACCTTGTTAATAATGGTGACGATGGCCGGTGGACGTCTTGTAAGAGTATTACTTCTCCTATGAAAGTTAAAAAAAAGTGATTAGCTTGCTATTGAGTGAAGTGTTGCGATTTTAACGAAACTATTGCCAGTTGAGTAAAAGTTGTTACCGGTTTATGTCAAGAGCTAACTGACAATAGTTTTTTATATACTCACTAGGGTGGGTAATAAGAATTTAGGCACTGGCCTAAACACAATCTATACAAAAATCGACTGAAATGCATGAGAAAATAAAATAGACAACTAGGGCAAAAAATTTTAAAAAAATTTATTGATAATTAAATATAAAGGAAAATACATATAAATTTACTTAAATTTATTTAAATTTATTAAAAAACTTATTTAAGTTTATTAAAAAACTGCAAAGAAAAATTTAAAAAAAATTAATTTTATTAGAAACTGGCTGACCCCGCAGCTGTTTTCCTGCGTGAAATTATGTGTTTCGAAATGAATAGAAAGTTAAATGTATAATTTTGTTTCTTTCAATGTAACGATATCCTGCAAAGCGCTTTACTGCAGTTCACGTATCGACCGTATCGTTCAAGACCAATAACCGCCATATTGGTTCCTTTGGTGGCGTACTTACAAACGTATTTTATAGATTACACCAAACTGCAATACTAAACATTGATATGAGTTTTGAATGTGAATTAGACAACAGTGGAGAATATAGTACGATCCATATGTTGTCAACTTCGATATTCCCTACTCTAAGTTGTATGGTCGTCTGATGAGCTACGACGATAGAGTGGATATCCATCATTTCCAGTTTGCGATTCCGAAAGAAAAGCAAGTGGATAATGTGTCGTGCATTTATTGTTAGACATACAAACCGAAGTCGGATTGTGGTGTCCGCAAGGTCCCATGTACCATATTGGTTTTCATCACTTCGTTTAATACTAGATCTTTCTCTGCATCAGGAATTTCCGCAGAAATGATTTCATCAATTTGATCTGGTGGAACCACTATCCACCATCCAAAGAAGAACATCGTAACTGTTGTTTGAAAAGTCGTGCTGTGACAACGTGACGATCGCTTGCTTATTGACCCCGACCCATAATTCCACACGTGTGCCATCGCATCCTGGGAGTACTCGTTCATGTGCCTTGGCGTTGATGGCAAAAAGAACACCGACCGATGTTAGCGGGACCTCTTCGTGGCTTCGTAACAAATTTCAATCTGTAATTGATCATTTCGTTTGCATTTAGGTAATTGTATAGCAAATCGTTTGTACCACCATGTGGCTCGCAAAATACTCCCAAAATACTTTATAGATCATTTCAAATTAAAACTAAATCTCAACATGGAACAGTAGCCTTTCATGGCAGTTTTAGGTAGTAAGCTTTACCAAGTATTGGAACACTTTGTAAACATACGTATCTACACAACACTGTCTCAGCATACATATTTTGCACTAGCTATATGCTTGTAAAACTAAATAAAGTTGTTTGCCATTATATTTATATACCTTGAAAGTAGGCATAAAATTGTCTCCAATAACTTTTGTTGCGCCAAATGATGTCATTTGAAAGCAATTATTGTATTGCTGGATATGAGTCAAAAAATGATTAGAATCTGGCCCATTTCCGGAAACCAATGAATGTAGTGGCTCTGGTGGTGGTAACAATGGCGTCAATTTAACTTGGCCGCTGGCGCAACACAATCCAGGGGCTTCATTTTTGAATTTCAATGCATTGCAATGTGGACATACAACATTCATTAGTCCAATAGCAACGATTTGCTCTGAACTGTAATCAATTGCCGCATTATAACAGAATGCAGCTCTGTGAGGATTAAACAAAACATTTCTATGTTGATTTCGATTACTTTGTGGATCATTTCTTTGATTTGTTCTTATATTTCTTTGACTTGCCGTATATCGAATTCTGCGGCCAAAAGTTTGTACGTCTGGTTGGTGGCATTGTTAAAAACGAAAATTCAACTGAAAATAAAATGATCTCATATTTTTCTGTTTAACCATGTATACCAAATTGTAATATTGTCTAATCAGCAAAATTTACCAAAAATCGATATAAGGTGAATTTAACTTACCGTGTTTTCCTTTTCCCTTTTATGCCCGGTTTCACAGTCCATACTTATGTTGTGCTTAAGATAAAACAGGAAAATAGTGTTTTGCAGTTCATACTTAGGTTATGCTTAAGCACTGAAAATGGGAGGCTTAAGCAATGCTTAAATAACAGCTGATTTTTGTTTTGAATTTGCTTTGAATTTTCAGCGACATCTTGCGTAGCGTGGGGCTTTTAAAAAAGCTTATACTTTTCCTTCAGTTCCCATAGGTGCTTCGACTCGCTAGCGGTGAAATTCGGGGTTCTTTTGTTGTTTTCATCAATTTTTGATATAATTTTCCTCGCAAATTTATGTATTGTCTGTTATAATTTAAATATTTCAAACATATTTTTATGAATGACATTTGTAAAACATATGTATGTTGCCCACAACGTTGCCATATATCATAATAAAATTTTATAGAATTTAAGCATTGACTGTGAAACGCAAACGACTACTCAGTCTGCAACAGTGCTTAGCTAAGATTTTATTTAGGCACAACGTTTAAATATGAACTGTGAAACCGGGCATTAGACTTTAAAACAAAACGAACTTTATCAAAAACTTAATAAAAATTACATGAAAACAGATTACCACATTTTTTTTTTTTTTTATTGAATGACGTTGACATTTAAATTGAATTACGTTTACATTCGTTACGCGCGTTTTTTAAAATATGCAAAATGAAATGTATATTTTTCAATCTTTCTGAGAGATTTTCTTAATATTTTTTTCCATAAGAACCTTGTACAGAGTATTAGAAAACTACGAAAAAAAATCAGCCAAATCGGTTCAGGCATTCACGCGTGATGCCGGTACAACGCATGCGTTGTCCTGCGTGAAAATTAAAAGTTTTTTTTAAATCATTTATTTTCGATTTTTCTAAATTTTTTTCAATGTAACGCAGTTTGATAAGCAACATTTTTTGGTTTCTATTCCGGTGCGTTTCCAACTCGGGAAAACGTCAGGTATAATTGGCGCGCACCCATGCAATCGTAGTTACGATAATTTGGCCAATTTGGCATAAACATTCGTGATGAGTACATATTTCGTTGAAGTGAATTGACAAAAGGGAGGTGGAATTAATATCAAACCACTGGAACCGAAATTTGCCTATTTCCAATCCTTAACAAATACGATGTAAAATATCTTCGGCAATGTACTTTTGTTCGTGTGATATGTCGAAATGACCATCGCGAAAAGTGTGCTCAATGACTTGTAGTTTTTCGGGTGGATTATGTATATTCGTCATAAGGAATTAGTTGAGAACACAGCTGGATGTCAATCTATTAGTTGGCCCTGCTTTTTGCGTACCTATTT
>JAPZAG010003425.1:0-10684 GCA_027475135.1 Bactrocera correcta | reverse complement strand
CCAAAATGCACTGCCGTTATGCCGTTAAGGCTTTTGTAGATTTCAGTAAGATAAAGAGTGTTTATTTACTTAAATATGTTAAACTAATGATTTGAGGCATTTCAATATCGATTGCTAAATGTGTAAATACAAGAAAATCGACTATATACTTAAATATAAGATTACGGTATTCTTCTCCATGCACTGTCGTTCTGCCGCCATGGCTTTATATCACCTTCATTACGTTAAAGAAAGTTAATTAACTTAAATATGTTAAACTAATGATTTGAAGCATTTTGATATCGATTGCTAAATGTGTAAATACAAGAAAATCGACTTTATACCTAAATATAAGATAACGGAACTTTTTTAAATGCACTGCCGTTATGCCGTTAAGGCTTTATGTAAACTTCAGTAAGAAAAATAAGGTTAATTAACTTAAATATGTTAAACTAATGATTTGAAGCATTTGGGTATCGATTGCTTAAAATGTATATACAAGAAAACCGACTTTATACCAAAAAAGATGATTACGGAATTCTTCTGAATGCACTGCAGTTATACCGTTAAGGCTTTATGTAGACTTCAGTGCGTTAAAGAACGTTTATTAACTTAAATATGTTAAACAAATGATTTGAAGCATTTCGATATCGATTGAAAAATGTGTATATACAAGAAAATCGACTTTATGCCTAATATAAGAATGCGGAATTCTTCTACATCCACTGCCGTTATGCCAACTTCAGATCGTTAAAGAAGGTTTATTAACTTAAATATGTTAAACTAATGAGTTGAAGCATTTCGATGTCGATTGCTAAATGCGTATATACAACAAAATGGGACTTAACACCTAAATATAAGATTACGGAACTCTTCCAAATGCACTGCCGTTATGCCGTTAAGGCTTTTGTAGATTTCAGTAAGATAAAGAGGGTTAATTTACTTAAATATGTTAAACTTATGATTTGAGGCATTTCAATATCGCTTGCTAAATGTGTATATACAAGAAAATCGACTATATACTTAAATGTAAGATTACGGAATTCTTCTACATGCACTGTCGTTATGCCGCCATGGCTTTATATCTCCTTCATTACGTTAAAGAAAGTTAATTAACTTAAATATGTTAAACTAATGATTTGAAGATTTTCGGTATCGATTGCTAAATGTGTAAGTACAAGAAAATCGACTTTATACCTAAATAAAAGATTACGAAATCCTTCTACATGCACTGCCGTAATACCGCCGTGGCTATATGCCAAATTCAGATCGTTAAAGACGGTTTATTAACTTAAATATGTTAAGCTAATGAGTTGAAGCATCTCGATATCGATTGCTAAATGTGTATATACAACAAAATCGACTTTATACCTAAATATAAGATTACGGAATTCTTCCAAATGCACTGCCTTTATACCGGCTTTATGTAAACTTCAGTAGGATAAAGAAGGTTAATTAACTTAAGTAAGTTAAACTAATGATTTGAGGCATTTCGATATCGCTTGCTAAATGTGTATATACAAGAAAATCGTATTTATACCTAAATATAAGATAACGGAATTCTTCTAAATGCACTGCCGTTATACCGTTAAATCTTTATGTAGACTTCAGTAAGCTAAAAAATGTTTATTAATTTAATATGTTAAACTAATGATTTGAAGCATTTTGATATCGATATCTAAATGTGTATATAAAAGAAAATCGACTTTATACCTAAATAAAAGATTGCGAAATCCTTCTACATGCACTGCCGTAATACCGCCGTGGCTATATGCCAAATTCAGATCGTTAAAGAAAGTTTATTAACTTAAATATGTTAAGCTAATGAGTTGAAGCATCTCGATATCGATTGCTAAATGTGTACATACAACAAAATCGACTTTATACCTAAATATAAGATTACGGAATTCTTCCAAATGCACTGCCTTTATAACGGCTTTATGTAAACTTCAGTAGGATAAAGAAGGTTAATTAACTTAAGTAAGTTAAACTAATGATTTGAGGCATTTCGATATCGCTTGCTAAATGTGTATATACAAGAAAATCGTATTTATACCTAAATATAAAATTACGGATTTCTTCTAAATGCACTGCCGTTATACCGTTAAATCTTTATGTAGACTTCAGTGCGTTAAAGAACGTTTATTAACTTAAATCTGTTAAACTAGTGATTTGAAGCATTTCGATATCGATTGCTAAATGTGAATATACAAGAAAATCGACTTTATACCAAAACATAAGATTACAGAATTCTTCTAAATGCACTGCCGTTATGCCGCCATGGCTTTATGCCAACCTCAGTTCGTTAAAGAAGGTTTATTAACTTAAATATGTTAAACTAATGAGTTGGAGCATCTCGATATCGATTGCTAAATGTGTAATACAACAAATTCGACTTTATACCTAAGTATAAGTTTACGGAATTCTTCCAAATCCACTGCCGTTATACCGTTATGGCTTTATGTAAACTTCAGTAAGATAAAGAAGGTTAATTAACTTAAATATGTTAAACTAATGACTTGAGGCATTTCGTTTCGATTGCTAAATACGTATATACAACAAAATCGACTTTATATCTAAATATAAGGTTACGGAGCTCTTCCAAAAGCACTGCCGTTATGCTGTTAAGGCTTTTGTACACTTCAGTAAGACAAAGAGGATTAATTAACTTAAATATGTTAAACTTATGATTTGAAGCATTTCGATATCGATTGCTAAATTGTATATACAAGAAAATCGACTTTATACCTAAATATAAGATTACGGAATTCTTCTAAATGTACTGTCGTTATGCCGCCATGGCTTTGTATCACCTTCAAAACGTTAAAATAGGTTAATTATTTTAAATATGTTAAACTAATGGTTTGAAGCAATTCGATATCGATTGCTAAATGTGCAAATACAAGAAAGTCGACCTTATGCCTAAATATAAAATTATAACATTACGGAATTCTTCTAAATGTACTGCCGTTATACCGTTAAGGCTTTATGTAGACTGCAGTAAGCTAAAAAATGTTTATTAACTTATAATGTTAAACAAATGATTTAAAGCATTTCGATATCGATAGCTCAATGTGCATATACAAGAAAATCGACTTTATACCTAAATATAAGATTACGGAATTCTTCTACATCCACTGCCGTTATGCCAACTTCAGATCGTTAAAGAAGGTTTATTATTTTAAATATGTTAAACTAATGAGTTGAAGCATTTCGATATCGATTGCTTAATGTGCATATACAAGAAAATCGATTTTATACGTAAATAAAAGATTACGGAATTCACCCAAATATACTGCCGTTATGGCTTTATTTAAACTTCAGTACGATAAAGAAGGTTAATTAACCTAAATATGCTAAACCAGCTATTTGAAGATTTTCGATATCGATTGCTAAATGTGTAAATCCAAGAAAATCGACTTTATACCTAAATATAAGATTACGGAATTCTTCTACATGCACTGCCGTTATGGCGCCATGGCTTTATGTTAACTTCAGGCGTTAAAGAAGCTTTATTAACTAAAATATGTTAAACTAAAGATTTGACGCATTTCGATATCGGTTGCTAAATGAGTATATACAAGAAAATCGAATTCATACCTAAATAAAAGTTTACGTAATTCTTCTAAATGCACTGCCGTTATGCCGTTATGGCTTTATATTAACTTCAGTTCGATAAAGAAGGTTTATTAACTTAAATATGTTAAACCAGTTATTTGAAGCATTTCGGTATCGATTGCTTAATGCATATATACAAGAAAATCGACTTTATACCTAAATATAAGACTACGGAATTCTTCCAAATGTACTGTCGTTATGCCGCCATGGCTCTTTATCAACTTCAATACGTTAAAGAAGGTTAATTAATTTAAATATGTTAAACTAAGGATTTGAAGCATTTCGATGTCGCTTGCTAAATGTGTATATACAAGAAAATCGAATTTGTACCTAAATATAAGATAACTGAATTTTCTAAATGCACCGCCCTTATGCCGTTAAGGCTTTATGTAGACTTCTGTTCGTTAAAGAAGGTTAATTAACTTAAATATGTTAAACTAATGATTTGAAGCATTTCGATATCGATTGCTAAATGTGTTTGTACAAGAAACTTGACTTTATACTTAAATATAGGATAACGGAATTCTTCCAAATGCTCTGCCGTTATTCCGCCATGGCCTTATGTTAACTTCAGTTAGTTAAAGAAGGTTTATTAACTCAAATATGTTAAACCAGTTATTTGAGGCATTTCGATATCGATTGCTTAATGCATATATACAAGAAAATCGACTTTATACCTAAATATAAGATTACGGAATTCTTCCAAATGTACTTTCGTTACGCCGCCATGGTTTGTATCAACTTCAATACGTTAAAGAAGGTTAATTATTTTAAATATGTTAAACTAATGGTTTGAAGCATTTCGATATCGACTGCTAAATGTGTAAATAAAACAAAATCCACTTTATACCTAAATATAAAATTATAACATTACGGAGTTCTTCTAAATGTACTTTCGTTATACCGTTAAGGCTTTATGTAGACCTCATTAAGCTAAAAAGTGTTTATTAACTTAATATGTTAAACTAATGATTTGAAGCATTTCGATATCGATTGCTAAATGTGTATATACAAAAAAATCGAATTTATACCTAAATATAAGATGTTATGCCGCCATGGCTTTGTGTAAACTTCAGTGCGTTAAAGTAGGTTTGCTAACTTAAATATGTTAAACTAGTGATTTGAAGCATTTCGATATCGATTGCTAAATGAGTATATACAAGAAAATCGACTTCATACCTAAATATAAGATTACGGGATTCTTCCAAGTGTACTGTCGTTATGTCGCCATGGCTTTATATTACCTTCAATACGTTAAAAAAGGTTAATTAACTTAAATATGTTAAACTAATGATTTGAAGATTTTCGAAATCGACTGCTAAATGCATATATACAACAAAATCGACTTTATACCTAAATATAAGATTACGAAATTCTTCCAAATGTACTGTCGTTATGCCGCCATGGCTTTATATCAACTTCAATACGTTAAAGAAGGTTAATTAACTTAAATTTGTTAAACTAATGATTTGAAGCATTTCGATATCGATTGCTAAATGTGTATATACAAAAAAATCGAAATTATACCTAAATATAAGATTAAGGAATTCTTCTACATGCTTTGCCGTTATGCCGCCATGGCTTTGTGTTAACTTCAGTGCGTTAAAGTAGGTTCGTTAACTTAAATATGTTAAACTAATGATTTAAAGCATTTCGATATCGATTGCTAAATGAGTATATACAAGAAAATCGACTTAATACCTAAATATAAGATTACGTAATTCTTCTAAATGCTTTGCCGTTATGCCGTTAAGGCGTTTGTCGACTTCAGTAAGATAAAGAGGGTTAATTAACTTAAATATGTTAAACTAATGATTTGAAGCATTTCGATATCGATTGCTAAATGTGTATATACAAGAAAATCGACTTTATACCGAAATATAAGATATCGGAATTCTTCTAAATGCACTGCCGTTATGCCGTTATGGCTTCATTTTAACTTCAGTTCGTTTAAGAAGGTTTATTAACTTAGATATGTTACACCAGTTATTTGAAGCATTTTGAAATCGATTGCTTAATGAATATATATAAGAAAATCGACTTTCTACCTAAATATAAGTTTACGAAATTCTTGCAAATGTACTGTCGCTATGCCGCCATGCCTTTTTATCAACTTCAATATGTTATAGAAGGATAATTAACTTAAATATGTTAAACTAATGTTTTGAAGATTTTCGAAATCGATTGCTAAATGCATATACACAAAAAAATCGACTTTATACCTAAATATAAGATTACGGAATTCTTCAAATGCACTGCCGTTATGCCGTTAAGGCGTTTGCAGACTTCAGTGAGATAAAGTGGGTTAATTAACTTAAATATGTTAAACTAATGATTTAAAGATTTTCGAAATCGATTGCTAAATGCATATATACAACAAATTCGACTTAATACTTAAATATAAGATTACGGATTTCTTCTACATGCACTGCCGTTATGCCGCCAGCTTTCGATATCGATTGCCAAATGAGTATTAAGAAGAAAATCGACTTTATACCTAAATATAAGATTACGGAATTCTTCTACATGCATTGCCGTTATGCCGTTAAGGCGTTTGAAGACTTCAGTAAGATAAAGAGAGTTAATTAACTTAAGTATGTTAAACTAATGATTTGAGGCATTTTGATATCGATTGCTATATGTGTATATACAAGAAAATCGACTTTATACCTAAATATAAGATTACGAAATTCTTTTAAATGCACTGCCGTTATGGCTTCATGTTAACTTCTGTTCGTTAAAGAAGGTTTATTGACTTAAGTATGTTAAACTAATGATTTGAAGATTTTCGAAATCGATTGCTAAATTCATATATACAAGAAAATCTTCTTTATACCTAAATATAAGATTACGAAATTCTTCCAAATGTACTGCCGTTATGCCGCCATGGCTTTATATCAACTTTAATATGTTAAAGAAGGTTAATTAACCTAAATATGTTAAAGTAATGATTTGGGGCATTTCGATATCGATTGCTAAATGTGTATATGCAAGAAAATCGACTTTATACCTAAATATAAAATTACGAAATTCTCCCAAATGCACTGCCGTTATACCGTTATGGCTTTATGTAAACTTCAGTAAGATAAAGAAGGTTAATTAACTTAAATATGTTAAACTAATGATTTGAAGCATTTCGATATCGATTTCTAAATGCACATATACCAGAAAATCGACTTTATACCTAAATAAAAGATTACGGAATTCTTCCAAATTACTGTCGTTATGGCGCCATGGCTTTATTTCACCTTCAATACGTTAAAGATGGTTAATTAACTTAAATATGTTAAACTAATGTTTTGAAGCATTTCGATATCGATTTCTAAATGCATATATACCAGAAAATCGACTATATACCTAAATAAAAGATTACGGAATTCTTTCAAATTACTGTCGTTATGGCGTTAAGGCTTTATTTCACCTTAAATACGTTAAAGATGGTTAACTAACTTTAATATGTTAAACTAATGATTTGAAGCATTTCGATATCGATTGCTAAATGTGTAAATACAATAAAATCGACTATATACCTAAATATAAGATTACGGAACTCTTCTACCTGCACTGTCGTTATGCCGCCATGGATTTATATCACCTTCATTACGTTACAGGAGGTTAACTAACTTAAATATGTTAAACTAATGATTTGAGGCATTTTGATATCGATTGCTATATGTGTATATACAAGAAAATCGACTTTATACCTAAATATAAGATTACGGAATTCTTTTAAATGCACTGCCGTTATGCAGTTATGGCTTCATGTTAACTTCTGTTCGTTAAAGAAGGTTAACTAACTTAAGTATGTTAAACTAATGATTTGAAGATTTTCGAAATCGATTGCTAAATTCATATATACAAGAAAATCTTCTTTATACCTAAATATAAGATTACGGAATTCTTCCAAATGTACTGTCGTTATGCCGCCATGGCTTTATATCACCTTCATTACGTTAAAGGAGGTTAACTAACTTAAGTATGTTAAACGAATGATTTGAAGCATTTCGATATCGATTGCTAAATGTGTATATACAACAAAATCGACCTTATACCTAAATATAAGAATACGGAATTCTTCTAAATGCACTGTCGTTATGCCGCCATGGCTCTATATCACCTTCATTACGTTAAAGAAGGTTAATTAACTTAAATATGTTAAACTAATGATTTGAAGCATTTCGATATCGATTGCTTAATGCGTATATACAACAAAATCGGCTTTATACCTAAATATAAGATTACGGAATTCTTCTAAATGCACTGTCGTTATGCCGCCATGGCTCTATATCACCTTCATTAAGAAAGAAGGTTAATTAACTTAAATATGTTAAACTAATGATTTGAAGCATTTCGATATCGATTGCTTAATGCGTATATACAAGAAAATCGGCTTTATACCTAAATATAAGATTACGGAATTCTTCTACCTGCACTGTCATTATGCCGCCATGGCTCTATATCACCTTCATTACGTTAAAGAAGGTTAACTAACTTAAGTATGTTAAACGAATGATTTGAAGATTTTCGAAATCGACTGCTAAATGCATATATACAACAAAATCGACTTTATACCTAAATATAAGATTACGGAATTCTTCCAAATGTACTGTCGTTATGCCGCCATGGCTTTGTATCACCTTCGTTACGTTAAAGGAGGTTAACTAACTTAAGTATGTTAAACGAATGATTTGAAGCATTTCGAAATCGATTGCTAAATGCATATATACAAGAAAATCAACTCTTTACCTAAATATAAGATTACGGAATTTTTCCAAATGCACTGCCCTTATACCGTTTTGGCTTTATGTAAACTTCAGTAAGATAAAGAAGGTTAATTAACTTAAATATGTTAAACTAATGATTCAAAGCATTTCGATATCGATTGCTTAATGCGTATATACAAGAAAATCTTCTTTATACCTAAATATAAGATTACGGAATTCTTCCAAATGTACTGTCGTCATGCCGCCATGGCTTTATATCACCTTCATTACGTTAAAGGAGGTTAACTAACTTAAGTATGTTAAACGAATGATTTGAAGCATTTCGATATCGATTGCTAAATGAGTATATACAACAAAATCGACTTTATTCCTAAATATGCGATTACGGAAATCTTCTAAATGCACTGCCGTTATGCCGTTAAGGCTGATTAACTTCATATTTAAGTATAAATGTAACCTTGATTTAACGTATGAAGTTGATGTTAAAGCCATGGCAGCATAACGACAATGCATTTGAAGAATTCCGTAATCTTATATTTAGTATAAAGTCGATTTTCTTGTATATACACATTTAGCATGATATCGAAATGCTTCAAATCATTACTTTAACATATTTAAGTTAATAAACCTTCTTTACGAACGGAAGTTACTAAAGCCTTAACGGTATAACGGCAGTGCATTTAGAAGAATTCCGTAATCGTTATAATTAGTTATAAAAAGTCGATTTTCTTGTATATACACATTTAGCTATGATATGGAAATGCTTTCAAATCATTACGTTTAACATATTAAGTTAATTAACTTTTTAACATATTGAAGTTAATAAAGCCTTACGGTATAACGACAAGTGCATTTAGAAGAATTCCGTAATCGTTGTTTTTAAGGTAATAAAGTCGATTTTCTTGTATATACACATTTAGCATCGATATCGAAATGCTTTCAAATCATTCGTTTAACATATTTAAGTTATTAACCTTCTTTAACGTATGAAGGTTAACTAAAGCCATGGCGGTATAACGACAGTGCATTTAGAAGAATTCCGTAATCTTATATTTAGGTATAAAGTCGATTTTCTTGAATATACACATTTAGCATAGATATCGAAATGCTTTAAATCATTAGTTTAACATATTTAAGTTAATTAACCTTTTTACGTACTGAAGTTACATAAAGCCATGGCGGTATAACGGCAGTGCATTTGGAAGAATTCCGTAATCTTATATTTTAGGTAAAAGTCGATTTTCTTGTATATACACATTTAGCTATCGATATCGAAATGCTTCAAATCATTCGTTTAACATATTTAATTTAAAGTTAACCTTCTTTAACGTACTAAAGGGTTGATATAAAGCCATGGCGGCATAACGACAGTGCATTTAGAAGAATTCCGTAATCTTATATTTAGGTATAAAGTCGATTTTGTTGTATATACACATTTAGCAATCGATATCGAAATGCTTCAAATCATTAGTTTAACATATTTAAGTTAATTAACCTTCTTTACTACTGAAGTTACATAAAGCCATAACGGTATAACGGCAGTGCATTTGGAAGAATTCCGGTATATCTTATATTTAGGTAAAGAGTCGATTTTCTTGTATATACACATTTAGCTATCGATATCGAAATGCTTTAAATCATTCGTTTAACATATTTAAGTTAGTTAACCTTCTTTAACGTACTGAAGGTGATATAAAGCCATGGCGGTATAACGACAGTGCATTTAGAAGAATTCCGTAATCTTATATTTAGGTATAAAGTCGATTTTGTTGTATATACACATTTAGCATCGATATCGAAATGCTTCAAATCATTAGTTTAACATATTTAAGTTAATTAACCTTCTTTAACGTACTGAAGTTGATATAAAGCCATGGCGGTATAACGACAGTGCATTTGGAAGAATTCCGTAATCTTATATTTAGGTATAAGAGTCGATTTTGTTGTATATACACATTTAGCAATCGATATCGAAATGCTTCAAATCATTAGTTTAACATATTTAAGTTAATTAACCTTCTTTAACGTACTAAAGGGTTGATAAAAGAGCCATGGCGGCATAACGACAGTGCATTTGGAAGAATTCCGTAATCTTATATTTAGGTAAAAAGTCGATTTTGTTGTATATACGCATTAAGCAATCGATATCGAAATGCTTCAAATCATTAGTTTAACATATTTAAGTTAATTAACCTTCTTTAACGTATTGAAGTTGATCTAAAGCCATGGCGGCATAACGACAGTGATTTGGAAGAATTCCGTATTCTTATATTTAGGTATAAGGTCGATTTTGTTGTATATACACATTTAGCAATCGATATCAAAATGCTTTAAATCCTTATTTTAACATATTTAAGTTAATT
>JAPZAG010003424.1:0-10686 GCA_027475135.1 Bactrocera correcta | reverse complement strand
TAAAAAACGTTTTTTTTTCAAAGTTACGCTATTTTCTTAATTTTTGATATTTTTCAAAATTCATTGTATAGAAAATATATTTAGGTTTAAAAAACATTTTGAGTTTTTTTTTGTTTCAGCTACTCATTCAACCGGAATCATGCCAGCAGTTGAGGTACTTTTTTCGGCACTTCCGCAGACAGCACATAACTCCGTTATTTTTCAATATTTTTGTAAGAAAAAAAATTTTAGTATAGCTAAAGATATACTTTATTACGTCCATAGAACGTTGAAACATTCAATCTATTACTTTCTTTTACGAAAATCGCCTAAATTTTCCTGCGTCACACTGGTATAGCCCCTTAATCGAGCTTTTAGAAATATACTTTTTAAATTAAAGTTTTTAAATGGACAGGATTTTCTGAAGGGATTTGTTTTTATTAATTTCCAAAAAATATGTTCATATCTATTCCTCTCTCCATTTTTGTTGCATAAAAGAGTGCAAAACCATCTTTATTTTCATATTGATCGATCAGTTCGCATGGGAACTATATGCTTTAGTATCGGCCGATCTAATAAATGAGCAGTTTCATGAAAACAAAGAACGTGTGAAACCTTGTTTGCACCTTATGCGGTCAATGACTCTCCTCTAATTCGTGAACAAGAAAGCAAAGGAACCAATTCATCGAATAAAAGGACTAAGTACTTAGGTACCTATTTGCATTTGGGATTTACAGGTGGTGAGACTTTGTAAAGGATAGAGACTAGCGACCGAGTTTTTTGTAGTCGGATCAGACTAAAACACAGTTGTAGTCCCAGAGAGGAAGAATTTCTGACACGGCTGGCAAATATTAGCTAAGACATATGTACCTATCTATATGCAAGAATAGACAAACGTCAAAAGGTTTTAAGCTCTCTTGTTGCAGATAACTACTATACGTTCTATGACTCCAACAACAAAAGCTCAGGTGAATGAAGATATAATATATCGAAGCTAAGCTCTAATGAGCTTCTATTAATCATCGCCTAACGTACACCGTGATCCAAAGCATAGACAAATCGGAATAAGTAAAAAAACTGCTAAGAGAGTCTTTAAGTGAAACTACTAACCAAACAAATTTGGAATTTTATTCTGCTTATTTTCACGAAAAGTAATAAATTTGAGAATAAAATTCGAAAAAACGATTCAAATATGGCACTAATTGGAGGTACTGTTTTTTACGTGGCGGGTCCCAAACCAAGCGCACAACCCTGTGGAGGGGATGTTTCGCCTTCAAACGGATGTTCTTTCGCTGCCCAGAGGATACTTGGTCAAAGACCAGAAGTCGTGATCTGCTTGAGGTATATGTAAAAGAATCGTTTCAACATCTGGCGCACTGTTGTTAACTCGGCTGTAACGCGTAAGCGGTGTCTACTGTAGACTCCCTAACCTAGCCGGCCGTAGGCTTCCTCTACTTTTGAAAATATGTTGTCAGCGAAAAGCAGCGCCTCTCTTGAGGAACTTTAAGGTGTCGAATGTGCTTATGGGAATAGTCCGAGCGCTCTCAACTACGAAACTACTTGCTTGGGAGAATTATCTAGCAGAAAAATTGTGATCTTTTTAAGCTCTCTTGTTGCAGACTTCGAGCACTTAAAAAATTCCTATCAAATAAAAATAGCCCAGCAAGTCATCGAAAATCGTGTGTGAGATCTAATATTATGTTATCTCGAAAAACAAAGGTCTATCGAATTTCTGTATTTCATTTCTTTATGTTTTAATTTTAGCGAAAAGTTCGTCATTATTCACATTCAAGTCAGAGTTGATCAGTCGAAACCGAGCTTATTGTTTATATGCGCCTTTATTTCTTTCTTGCATTATTCAAAACAAAAAAAAATATTCAACACATAAATTTCGAAAAAAGGGTGCAACTTAACGCTGATTAGTCATCTCATTTGCTGCTATCGGCCTGCAGTTAAAAATCCTTTGGTTCTGTGCGCAATTTGTGTGCAAACAAAGCCAGCGCCAAGCCACAAGAAATCATTGCTCCCACAGCCAAATTGCAAATTGACCAAAAATCATTGTTGACAAAATTCTTTTACAACCTCAACGCTGCGCTGCGCAGCCAACAGAGTGCAACAAACTTGGCCAAAAGAACACACGAACCCATGCAAACTCACACTTACACACACAAAAGCAAGCAAAGAAACGGCAGCAATCAGAGCAGTAATAAGCGAATTTTTTCGACTCGCTTACTTGATCGGTGGTATGTCATTTCGACGGGGTGCAGCGGCGGCGCTTCACGCTCCTCGGTGGCCGGCTGAGCGGCGCTGATTTAAGGTGGTTTATATTTCAGCTTATTTGAATATTTGCAAGCAAAAATGTCTTCAAGTATCTAAGAGCTTGTATGCGTGTGTATACATGTGTGTGTGTGTGAGTTAATTGTGCAGCAGCAGTCAGTCTGCGCAATGAGTTGGCTTTGGTCGTCGACATTTGATGTCGCCATTGTTGTCTCTTTAACGCTGTAAATATGTTTTTATGTGCACCTACATATATGTATGTATGTTAATGTGCGTGTGTGTGTGTGTACTACTTTGTATCATGCCAGACAAAGTACGGTAAAAAACGTTTCTATAGACAAATATGTTTAAGCATTATTCCACAAATTTTGGCCACAAAGCAGACACGAGAAAATTTATTAGAAGCTCAACCACGCTGCAAAGCAACAACAACAAGCGCTGCATCATAAAAGAAAACATCATAAAACTGAGTGCGCTAATGAAATTTGCGAAATTTAAATAGCAAAAAAAATATTTTAATATTTTCTTGTTTTTACATTTTTGCTGTGACGTACGAATAAAGTGATTATTGAACTGTCTTGCTGAGAGAAGTCTTGCGTTTTCTACAAAAATATTTCTCACCGGATAAGAATTTTTTATTTCTCGCTGCTGCATTCCCTCACCAACCTTACCGCTTTCCCACTGCTCAAACCAAAACCGTTCATTCATGCTCCGTTTCGGCGTCGTCGCAGCGCTCGTTGCATTTCGTCGCGGCGGTGACCAATAAAGTGACACCCACACTCCGTCGTATTTTCTCGTTTAATTCAAATTTTGTTGCGATTTTTTGCGCTTTTACGAACGCTTTTTGTTATCTTTTGTGTTTGTTGTTGTCCAGTATGCTAGCTTTATTATTTAGCTTTTGACGTTGTTTCGTTGTTGTTGTCTTTTTATTATCTTTGCTTCCATTGTGGTTGTAGTTATTGCTTTTTTCAAATTAATTTTGCTTACATTATTGTTGCTTTTGTTGTTGTTGTCACTGTCGGTGTAACTTTGTCAATAAACGCTCGGCGTAGCAAAGTCGCTGACATTGTTTGCTCACCAATTGTTTGCTGCGCTGCCGTTCATCAATTGCCTGAGCTTCCCACGTCTCTGGCTCTGTCTGCGCATTTGACTGGCTGTCTGCATTGAATTGCAACATTCTTGTTGTTGCTGCTTGCGTGTTGATGATGCTGTTGCAAACCGGAAAAAAGGAAATGGGTTTGGACAACTCAATTCAGTTCATACAAAGTGATACCGATTTATTTTTGGGGTCGCCCAGTATCATACAAGTATGTATGTAATATTACTGAGGATGTGCTAGTAACGTATTTTCGATATTTACGTTTGTTCGGAACTAATCACCTATGGTTGCAAGAAAAGGGGTTGATACTTCAAGAAGATTTCGGTTCAGGGGTTACTAGGGTTTCGTCTATCAAAACGCGGCCTTATGACTTCATTTCCGGCAGTCCCTCGAAAAAAATGTGCCCCAGAGTTGACTGCAGAACTTCTTAGAGTATCATTAAAAGTGAAAAAAAGAAAATAGGTGCGTTACTTAGTCCAAAAACTATTTATTTTAAGCTATGAAACCCATCTAACCCCTTAAACCCAAGATCAAAAGCACTCCGGCTCTAGTCAATATGCTCAATCGGCTATCAAACGGGTGTCAAAAGACAGGTGTCAGATGAACATTAAATGTCTTTCAGATACCTGTCAGTTCGTTGTCAGAAACAACACCAAATCCTACAATATATACAGTTTCGATCCGTTAATTCAAAATATGTCAAAGCTCAACAGCATTCTCCAAAACTATTTGGAGACTTCTTAAAATACAACCTGTAAGCTTGTATTTTCAAACTTTTGTCTTGATATTTTCAACATAATTACTGAAACAAATGTTACTTCAATTACTTATACCAAAATCTTCCACAAATAGGGTATCCCAAAATTAACGCAAGATTTTAAAATGCCGCCATTTCAATTAATATACAGAGCTGTCGAAGTTAAAGCGCTATTCCGACCATATTGTGTATGAAATTTTCGAACTGTCAAAACTTGCCTTAGTTTTACGACACCCTTTCTAAGGTACCAAATACACCATTGCAAACTCTGTCACACCTTTGCCTTCATCCATTGCACCCAAAATAGTCTTTAATGTGAGAATGTAATTATTATTGGCATCATCTTCGCAGGATTCTTCCACTTTCGGCAGTGATTTTAGACTCTTAACCTGCGCAGTCTGCGCTCATATCGATTTTCTCTCAAATAGCACAACCTAAATTGCATGCACATACATACATATGTACATATGTGCTTTGTGCATGTGTGTATCCAAGTGCCAACATATTTTCGCGACGTGTTCGCCATACCGAATCATCAATGTGTCACATTATTGCCACCTACACAAAGCCGGTGAATTCGTGGTATCCCCTGCCAATGCCATCAGCATGCTCGTTACTTGCTTTATGAGCGGCGCACACGAAATGAACACGAGCATAAGCACATAAAATTAGTTTGATATCCCTTTTATGCAGGCACTTCAAGTAATGCGCGAACACACACATAAATATTGTGCATATACATAAATATGTATTTGAGTCTATTTATGCTCCTTCATATACTTCTGCACCTTTAACACTCGCGTATGGTAAAAGCTCATGAGAGGAGCTTGGAGTTCAAAGATGCATTTACTCACTATGTTTGTATATTTCTGTGTTTTGTCCTTTATTCTGTGTCACAGAGATCTTATCGGCGAGGAACACAGCAAACTTTATCAAATAACCAGAGCACGTTCAACCATCTTAGATTGATAGAGATTTTCCTTTACATTCACGCAAGTTGCTACATTCCGCAGCGTCTTTTGTTTTGCGCGCCCTTTCGCAAAATCCCACTTTACGAGTATTGCCACCCTTTGCGACATGAAATGAAGTGTTGGGAGGAATGTATAAAACGGTTTGCTGTAATAGTGGTGGAGAATATGTTGTTGCTGCGATTTTATTCGAGAGATGATGTTTTTGTAAAGGTTCAATTAAGAACATATTGAAAAATATATTGTAAATTTAAAATACCTAAAATTGGCGAATCTTTTCTTTTTCTTATGAGATATCACTTTCTCGGATGACATAATCTGGTAATTAAAAACGCGAAACGTCCTTTAAAGTGTTTAGCAAGTAATTTCAATATCCATGTAGAATAAGCTTTAGAGCTTTCAACTATCTCTGATACCCGTGCACTCCAATATTATTTTTTTATAAATTTCTTCATGTGAGTTTTAATTCATCTCTATTTCTCTTACTCTCGCAAAGAAATCCTCTCTTGAATCCATAAACTACTATCTGTACTATCCATATTTAATTAGATCAAATACATACACCAAACCAAGCTTATTTCATTTACGATGCTTTTTTCAAATCATTCTGTATCTTCGTTTTCTCATTTGACGTCTTTCAGACATATTTATATCACTTTTTCTTAGAACTATTATCTGGTAATGATATATCTCAAAAAATCGTTTTCAAAAACTGCTCGGTACATAATTTCGACATTAGTTTTAGAACTGTAAACTATCTCTAAAACCTTCGGGAACTCCAGTACTACTGTTTTTATAAAAAAAAAATCTGGCAAGCTTTAATTGAGCGCTATTTCTCTTGATATCTGAAACAAATACTCTGTTAAATCAAGGAACTAGTAACCGTATTAAGTACTCACCAGGCTTTTGATAGATTTCCGAACTCATAATATTATGAAATATTTTAAACAAAGCTCTCACTACCAAGTATCCCTCTTCGAATAAGAGAACCCAAGTGGAAAGAAAATATAAAAATTTCATACTACAAACTTATATAAAAATCTGCAATACCCTAAAATTCTAAGCTTATCAATTCTTAGCGTGCCAACAAAAGAAAAGAGTCGAAAAGAAGCGCTGGAAATTGGGACAGAGACATTCTCACAGCCAGTCATCAACGGTACACAAAACCAAAAAACAAAAAAGGTAAAAAATACTCGCGAAAAAAACCAGCTCAGCTATTGTAATAACGGCAAATATAGCAACAACTTTTGTTAATATTTGTAAACGACTTGAACAACAAAAACTAAAATGAATGAAGAACTGAATGAAAGCTCAGCAAAAAACCCAATTATTCATTCACACGTTTATAAATATACAAGTATACATGTCGTTTTGTTTGTATGATGGTAGAATTGTATAACGAAGTAAAACGTCGAAAGTTAACAGAATACACTCGAAATTGAAGATAGTGACATTAAAAAAATTCGCACGACTTTCGAATAAAAGTGGAAAGAAGAAAAACGGGCAAAAACAAAAACGACGTACTTATTAGATATTATACATCCAAAGGTATATGGAACGTAGAGTAAGGGGGGTAAAACAGTAAGGAGGAGTACGAAGAAATGTGCCGAATTAAAGTATAAAATTTCGAAAAAACTGTGAAAAAAATGTAGAAGAAAAATTATAAAGAAATGCCACTTGCGATAAAATTAAAGTACAGATATATGTACTTATAAAGATACACCATATCACGCAAAGAAAATAAGTATTTATAAAAAGCTTTCAAGTAATGTAAGCCAAAATCCCAAGTAGTCGCCCGATTTTTATTTTCCATATCTCCAACTGTTCACAGCTATGAGATGTCAACTGTCAAACTACTCTCAGAAAATACTCACTCAGTCTCATACCAGCCCAGAATTATCAAGTAAAACTTAGCTTGGTTAGTTATTACCACACCTGCTTTTTTCGTCAAATTCAATTCTTTGTAACTGCATTCTAAGCTAAAATAAAAAACACTCTTGATCCAACCTATAATTTTGAGGAAATCATATTAACTGGAAAACTATAAAATGACATCAAACCATCTTTTTACGAAACTTGTTTAAAATAAATTTGAAGGCTTAAAACGTGCTGGCTTGAGAAATTGTCAACGAAAAAGCTCAACGTAATCAAAAATGAGTACAGGCTCTTATACAAAATCTACGTTCAGGGCGAGTTGGGGGAATAAAGTCTTTCAAAACTTAATTTTGCTTTTGGGTTGTTGTCTAAAAGTAATTCTTGCTAAGCTAAAATTCATACTGATTTCGTAAACCTCAACTGAGAAACGATATCTTGAGATAGTCTTTCGCCTCAATCTGTTAAGGTGGACTTTATGTTATTGTGATTGATTTTAAGATATCTTGAGTTCCAATTGTGGTTTATATGTAAATTGTATAAAATCCTTAGCTTTGATATAACATTTACTTGACCCTCCTATGTATAGTGAAACTGAGAGAAATCGGGCTAAAATCACGATTACTTCCCATTTAACACAATTTTAAATTCCATAGTTTTCTTTCACTTTACAGTATACACCTGAAGGTAACTCCCTTTCTCCTTGCAGGTTGCAGGAATAAAATGTTCGGTTATACTGTAACTAAGCTTTTTTTTACTTGTTAAATATAAGGTTGTGATTTAACTTCATCAAACCAAATTATTTATCTCTGGATTCGCTTCTTATGTTACATGCGAAGGTTTTTTCCCCCAAATCTCTTCGGCTAGTTTCCACTGCATTTGGAAACGCTTAATCGTTTAATTTGCTGCACATTTTTTCTATTTTCATATTAATTTAAATCTTTACGCAATTAAACAACAAATGCATTATTACAAAAACTCACACGTACATACATACATTTATACATACACACATTCAAATGTAGATATGTGAAGCATGTGAGGTAGCAAATATCGCCAAACAGCTGGAAAGCTTAACACGTCGCTCGATTAGCGAGAAAAATATTAACAGCAACTCCACACACATACACACACAAACAGTTAGGCGCATGCATGCGCGTTTATGTAACACAACGCGGCTTAGGCCGAAAATCGATTAATCAATTTATTAAATTATTTTAGGCAACCGACCAAAAGAGAAATGCTTCATAGCCAGCGAATATCTGCATGCAGTGGAGTCACGCGGGCCAACAGACAGCCGGACAGACAAACAGACAGACGAATGGACAAATCAACAGATAGTCAAGTGAGTGTGGCAAGCCGAGTGACAGCCAAGAAATGGCAGTGGCAGCAACAGCAGCAGTCGCAGCTGGAATGTGGCACATTCACATGAACATAACGGCCATCAGCGGCAGCCCAGTGCGCAACAATGTATGGGTATATGAGCGTACGGACGGTCAACGACCAGCTGCGAGATTTGCGTAATCACAATGAATGCAAACGTGGCGTAAGTAACAACAACAACACAAAAGCGACTGCAACCACGTTAAAAGCCATGTATTAACGAGCCTATGAAAGCGTCAAAGATTGGCAGCCACATGTGCGAGCACCAATGAAGGTATGCACATTAATATATAATCTTATGTACATATGTACATACCTACATTTATATAATTATATTTATATTTGTTTGAAAATATTTAAATGTGTGAATATTGTTGATAACCCAGTCATGAGAAAATGTGAGGAGGAAGACTTGAAAGTGGTACTAAAACCCACTGAAGATCTCCAAAATCCAGAAAAAAATAAATCGAATTTGTGAACCACATATTTGATGATTTCCCCAAGTAAGATTTTATGGTCTATTTCTATCAAAAATGCAAACTCTCTTCCTACATACTCCCTATATACAATAATATAAGGAAACGTGTGACATAAAGAGAGCTTTCTTAAAATCGGACTACACATATCATTGTACATAAATAGGATCACAGTCTCCAATTATTGCTTTCCAAGAAGCAGTACATATTTAAGTGTTTTTGGTTCGAAGTACGTAAAAATGTTAATTTCTGATGTTGGTATATAAATTTTAATTTATGCGGATATTTAGTCGGGAAAGGAACAAAAATCCTTTTTTTATGCATTTATAACGTTTCCCAGATACACATGATACCATTCCGAAATGAGCGGGTTCCATTCGCGAGGTGTATATTTTTTAGCAAAGACCTGAACTATCCCAATAACCAATTTTAGACGCAAACCCATTCTGTTGTCTTAAAGCGAGGGTTATACATATGTAGGAAGGTTCAAAAAGTTCTCGTTTCAAAAGAGGTTACAAACATTATTGCTTACAGACCTCTTCAGGCAACTCCACTAGTCCCAGAACTGGAGCTAACGCAATAATTATTACATACTTGAACGATTTTTAGCTATGTCAAAACATTAAGAGGCTTTCAGAAATTTATAAATCTTACCGTTTCGTTGTTTCAGCAGTTTAAATAATGCCTTTACAAAGCTCCATCCGAGCGAATTTTTAGTCTTCATTCATTCTTTACCAAATTTTCAGTGAAATTCTCCAAATAGTGTTGTTTTAGGGGACATACATAGTTAAGGGATATTCTACGTAATTTGACAATCGAAAAAAAGCATTTGATATTTTTCCATCTACTTTTTTATCATTTTTTTATTTAAATTTGAAGAGTACACAAAATAGAAATAACAGTAAGGAAGAGCCAAGTCGGGTATATCCAAACGTTTTATACTCTTGAAAATTGCAAGGATTAAATCCAGGGAAGTACCTTCAGGTACATAACCCTATAAGTCACTGATTATTTCCGTCCTGCTATATGGTGCAGAGGCATAGACGATGACAACATCTAATGAGCCAACGTTACCAGTTTTCGAAGGAAAGGTTCTGCGGAAGATTTTAGCTCATGTCGTACGTATAGACGAAAACACTCCAGCTCTGAAAGTATTCGATGCAATACCCGCCGGGGAAGCAGAGGAAGAGGAAAACCTCCGTTGAAAAGATCAGGTGGAGGAGGATCTGGCTTCGCTTGGAATTTCCAATTGGCGCCACGTTGCGGAAAGAAGAAACTACTGGCGCGCTGTTGCTATAATTGCTTAAGCGGTGTCTACGCCAGTAAAGAAAAAGAAAAATAAGGAAAAATATTTACCATTATAAGAAAAACATGCTCTCTCAATTTTATTATGATAACTCACATATTAACCGACATATGCTGTCTAAAGTCCCTCGGAAGTTCGAAAATATTTATATTAGATATATGGGGAATACAGGATATATTAACCCCATTCAATCCATTTGTAGCACACATACTATTTTCAGTAAAGCATTCTCTGTGAATTTCAGTTACAAATCCGGCATATTAACCAATATTTTCGGTAGAAAGTCAACAGTATAGTAGTTGCGTATACTATAACTATTTACTATGGGGATAGGTTGGATTTGGACAACTAGTGACCATAAGGTAGTAGACTCTAACGTTTTTTGTGTAAAATTGTAGCTCGTTACATTAATTGTTTCGCCCATTTCCACACTGTATTATAAATATGTTAGGAAGATGGAGCCATGTGTAGGAGTTCACGCCAGTGAGGAAAGTTCTCTGGTTGCCATTCAGTAGGGAGTTGCCAGAAAGATTATTTTACATATGGCAGCTCACGACTTCCGGTCTTTG